>PVJA010005932.1:0-76130 GCA_004027025.1 Myocastor coypus
TATATATATATATATATATATATATATATATATATATTTAGAGAGAGAGAGAGAGAGAAGACTATTCTTATAAGTGATGATGACTTAAAATGCTTGGATTCCTAGTTATCTATATGTAATATATAGTATGTATGTATGTATGTATGTATATATGTATGTATACGTATATATGTATGTATATTATGTATATATAACATACGTAAATAAAATGGTTATCTATATAATATATAGTATGTATGTATATGTATATATGTATGTATATTATGTATATATAACATACATAAATAAAATATATTATTTAAAATTCTAAATGCATTTTATTGACTTTGGTAATTGGAAATTTAGATAAGTGTATTTGTAAAGTAAGTATTAAGCAAAATATAAAGACATAGTATTTCTTTCAAGATGACATTATCACTGTACTCTAAAAATCTCTATTACACACAGAGTGTCTCTTCCCTCCAAGTACTAATCAATGAATGTTCAGCTCATACATTTTAAGAGAATTAGTGCAACTTCAATTTTATATTATTTTATTTGGATAAGGAACTCTAATTCTTTCCCCAAACATTTTCTAAATCAACTCAACTTGCATAGTGAAAGCAGTATCTCATACTTCATTGGTCTGGAATCATTTACAACATTATGATGTCAGATGAAAACTTGAAAACCCCTTTTGCTAATGAAACAGGATTCAGGGGAACTGAATCTCCTCATGCTCCATGCTCACCTTGGTTCAGCTGAGCTCTTCCGAACTAAAAGTAGGATAAATAATGAGACCAGCATTCTTACTAAGCACTGATATTTTAAAAAAAAATTGATAATATTTCTTGAGAAATACTATTAAGCCAGCAACATATTAGTATTGTATCTGAAATTAATTTCATAAGTGTGTAATGAGAGAGGTATGGTTATAACACATAAAAATGAACTAAAATGTGCCCCTCCAAAAAGAAAAAAATCCCTATTTCATTTTCTTTAGGTTTACTCCTGGAGATTCAGGAAGCAACACATGGATTCATGATGAGTGGAAAATTTCATCAAAACCCTAGATTTAGCTGGGCCATGGTGGCACATGCCTGTAATCCCAGCACTTGGGAGGCTGAGGCAGGAGGATCAGTACGAGTTCAAGACCAGCCTGGACTACAAAAAGTGAGCTCAAGGCCAGCCTGAACTCCATCGCAAGACCCTGCCTCAGGAAAAAAAAAAACTTAGGTCTCTGGAGTGTAGATTGTCATCTTTCAAAAACCAAGTATGATAGACTGATTATATGACAGTCTAAATTTTATATCTAGAACTTGAACTCCAAGTTTGATGGCATTTGAATGGGAGGTCTTTGTAAAGTGATTACAATTTTCAGAAGTAGCATTCTTGCCTATGTTGGTCAACTTTCCTCCTGTTGAAACAAAATAGCTGACACCCACAAGTTAAAGAAGGAAATTGCTTCTTTGTCTCACAAGCTACCTGGTTTCAGGCCATGGTGGAATGGATCACTTCAGGAAACATCAGAAAGAGCTAGAGAAAGCTACTTACTTCTTCGTGGCAAGGAGACAAAATCTAGGGGGGAAGAACGTAGGCAGAACATACACCCTCTAAAGCCACAGCCCCAGTGACTCACCTGCACCCACCAAGAAAGGCATTTTCTTAGGCCTTTCTTCATCCAGTCAAATTGACAAGCATGATTAATGGGCATAGAGCCTTCTCACAAGAGACTCCAGAGAATTCTTCTACCATGAGCTCACAGCAAGAAGACAGCTTTCTATGAACCCGAAAGCAGGGCCTTTCTAGATAGTGCATCTTTTGGCCACCTGAGTTAGGCCCTCCTCTCCATATCATTGTTCTAAAGCCTTTCAATCTATGGCCACCCTAGTGGATTAACAGCAAGCACAAGGACATTAAGTCAGATACATTTTTTTATAGTAAATCCTTACAAAAAAAATGTCATTAGTATGAGAGTATGTCTAGCAAAATTTATACCATAAAACTTAATCTCGAACCTAACAGTGTTAGAAGGAGAGTCATGAAGGCATTTGGCATGGATGAGATAAAGTAAAAAATGGTGCTAACAGAAAATGGGTTTCTTATAAAAGAACACTTAGGCAGGCTCCTCCCTTCTTTCTAGCATGTATTGACTTGACTTTCCACTTCATGCCATAAGAAGGCATAAGAGGAAGAATCTTTCCAGCTATCAGTCCCTCAACCTTAGAATTTCCAGCCTCCAGAATCCTAAGAAATAAATTTCAACTTACTCTATAACAGTAGCAAAAATAAATGGACTAAGACAACACTCATTCTATATGTAAAATCATTTCAAGCAGATCTAACTTAACAATTGTATCATTCTCATTACACCAGTCAAGGTAGCATGGCAACAGCACTGGCTTCTGGATCTACCTAGGTGAAAAGTGGAGCATATTTTTAGATGTATCAGGGTGGAGTGCAGAGGAATGGGCAGGCATCTGTGCCTGGTCTCTTGCTTGTCTCTATGTAACTTCATCCTTGTTCTTCTAAGTATCATAAAATTTGAGCCAATGTCCTTCTTCCGCGGTATTTCTACCTGTGATTCCTATTGAGCAATTATCTCCTAAACCTCTGGTCATCTAAGAAACACAAATTAAAACTGCAGTGAGACACCACCTGTACACTTTGGCACTCACATCTTAGCATATATCCCCTGGATGCTCCATTTGAATCTATATTAGAACTTAATGTTTGCTTTACTTGACATCAGGTTCCTTTGTCCAATTCTTTATTTCCCTATTCCTTACTTTTGGAACTGAAATGTAAGTAGCGACTTACAAGAGCCACTGTACCTTGAGACTACATAACTAGATTTTATTTTTTTTAGTTTCACTGAATTTCACAGCTAACAATTAGCTTTCAATCTCAAAAGAAACTTGGATTTATATTTATTTTTTTGAAAGTTGAAACTGTTGAAACTTTTGGCAAAGGATTATTGATCTCTTGATGTAGGTGGGATAATTGCCTATCATGTTAGGCAGAGTTATGAACTTGCTCTTGTATTTATTTGGAGATTAAGCGTGGTGTAAAGAAATGTGTTTAGATATCAAGTTGACAGAGTTTGGATGTGACAGTTAAGATGGATTGTCAATTTAACTGGCTGGGAAATGTGCCATGGATTGGTGAGGTTCACTTCTGGGTGTGTCAAGATGGGGCAGGAAAACATAGCCTTGAAATCTAGGGATGGTCTTTCACCTTCCCACTCTAGCACTTCTCTCCTGCTGTTTTCAGGCATCATGAAATAAGTAGTGATATTCCTCCCCTGGAGCCCTAGGCTGATTTCTAAGACACTATAATCCAAATTAAACTTCTCGTTTAAGTTATGGGTGTCATTTATTGTGCCTTAACAATGAGAAAACTGACAAATATCTGTCTTTGAATAAAATTCTAAAATATGCATCCTCCTGGACAATTAAGAATAACTTAATATTACCACTTGGTTGTTAGACATTGTTATGTTTTTCAAACAAAATAGTAATTGGGGATATTTCTGTCTATTCAGTTCAAGTAGGCATTTATTGTAAGGTAGACTTCATGATTCAAATATCAAAAAAAATGTTTACTTAATGTCCTAAAAATTAGTCAATTCTAGGTGTTCTAAACAGCTGGTGCATTGATGAACTTGAGAACTTCTTGGTATCTTGGAAGAGTTATCCTAGGGGTATTAAATAAAATGATAATATCTTCTTAGAGATACACTATTGAATATAGTCAGGAGAGTTTGCAGCCAAGCTGAGATCAAATACCAGCTCCACTATGTACAAACTGGGTGAATTTGGCAAGTTGTTTTCTTTTTTCTGTGTCAAAGTTCATGTGTGTTAAGTAAGGTTCATCACAGTATTCAGCATGATGAGTCTCTCTGACATTTTCCTGAGGTAACACACATGAAACAGAATAATGGTCCAAGAAGTACACAGTGTGTGAGATTTCAGCATTACCCACCTCACAATATAGTTTTATAATTCTGAGCGTAGGAGAGCTAGATCTGAGGTGAGAATGATAGATAGAGTGGTACCAGATACATTGTAGTGCACAGCCTCATACTGGCTTACAATAAAAATTCCACCCCAGTTGAAATCAACGATCTCACCTTTGCTTTACTTTCCCTTTTTAGTTTTCTTTTTTTTCTTTTTTTCCACATAAATGTTCTTAGATTGTAATCTACCATTGTGCCCATTTTCCTACCAAATATGCCTCGAACTAATCACTTAACTCCAACACGCTCTAGGTACTGGGATCGATGAACATTCACTCTATTTTTTTTAAATGTTTTTCTGAACACTGCCTGCAACAAATTATACAGTTTTAAAGAAATCAATTGATCACTGAATTTTAAAGTCAGTAATTAATTTACTTAATCTCCAACTAGTAAGTTAGGTTTTATTGTACACAGTGTGATTGATACTAATTTTTTTAGAAGGGAAACTACAGATGTTTCTGGCTAGAGTACAATAAGCAAGTTACTCTAAGAAAAGACTCTAAAATTAAGATACAGATAAACTATTGCATACTGTTCAAACAAACAGAAAAACTCCTAAATAATAAATTTAATGCCAAGGTTAATCTCATCTCTCTATTCAAATTCCTTGATGTGAAGTTATAATTTGAAGTAAAAATTGGGTCTTCAAAGTTATTGGATATTAAGCCTCAAGTGGTGGCAGGTAAATTTTAGGCCACACCTATAATTCACAAAGCAAATGAAAATGTAAATTAATCTTAACCATTACAAAAGTTCCATACAAGTAGAATAAGATAACAATAGTTCTACAAGACAATGAATCTTCTTTTTTTTTAAAGGTGTCCCGACTCCTATTAAATTCATAGACAAGAGTTAGTCCTCTTATAAATTTTTCTGCAGTCCATTATGTATAACACCACCTTCATGCAACTATCTCTCAGGGTAAAGACATTGGATTTGAGATTGATTTTCCTCCATGAGAGTTCTACAAAATGTATTCTGTTCTTTTTGTGATTCACTTGGGAACAGAGACACAGAAGTTTCTTCACATGGAAAGTAGGATAGAAAAAGATTGAGAATCACAAAGAACTATATATTAGCCATGAAGAAGAGAGTTGTCCAAGATAAAATATTTTTATTTTATAAAAGATACTAAATATAGTTGATTCTTGAAGATTTGCTGCTTGGTTGTAGCAAATTCTTTTTCTGCCCTCCAGTTTAATTAGTTTAGAGTGATAAGAAGGAATCCTAAAAAGACGGCTGTGAAGATTTGTTATTTTAATTAGCCAACTATATAAAGAGGAAAAAAAATTACCTAACATGAAGAAAAGTGAAGGCAACTTATGTAGCACTGAGAAAAAAACCATCTCACCAGCAACAGTAAGCTAAATTAAGAGTTTTATTGGCTAATGCGGACTCATAAAGCATTCCAAATGTTCTCTTCCTTTGTAGATGAAATAAGTACTTTGCAGGTCTCAAATACTAACATCTTTGCAAAAAAGTATCACAATGACCCTATGCTGAGGCTGTTTGAATTGAAGAGAGTGGTAAAGAAAAACACCATGGCAACTGCCCAACATGTTTCAATTGTTATGCTGGGTTATAAATGATATAGAACATAAATATCATTGAAGCAGAAGTAGAATCAAAGAACAATATATTTTTACATTATCAAACCAAAGCATTTAGAAAGACTCTGGTGTTTCCTATGGCTAGAATGTCAAATAGTTTGAATGACTTAGACTGAGATTTTATGTGCATAATTTTATGTTATCATAGATATGGTTTTTATATTTCACTCAGGTCTCCTTAGCCTCACATGTTTTAAGTGCTTTTTGTTCATGGCTGCTGCATTAATATTGTGCTGTGTCTATTTTCTGATGTCTTAATAGTATTATCAATTGGAACTCAGGTAAACTTTTATACAATATAGAGGCGAGAAGTGAAAATCATCGATGTCTTTTAACTGTTAACCCAGGCCTGAGGTAGTCTGCATCTGCATCTGTTCTGCATTTCTAGAGATAGCTGTTTTTCTACCTTGGTTCCCTAATTGCACCTTCTGGGAGAGAGGAATTTGTACCATTTTGCCCTTCATTTGCATCATCACAGCAACCGCAGCCTTCAAGTCCCTTTGCCTGATCAGTTGCAGGGTTTTTGGTTTCTGTGCACTGATTATCCTGCCAGGCTTCCCTCTCCTTGGACGGCTCCAAGGACATTGCCATTCTTCCTTCAGGCTTACAGCAAGCACTTGAAAAGACCCATCTTGCCTTCTATCCTGCTCATACAGTGGTGTGTGACACCTTCAGAGCCCCGTTTCACCTTTCAGAAGGCTGGAGTGTGCGTACATAATAGCAAAACACGCAGACTTCTTGTTGGAGGCTGAATATATCTTTGCATTCACTTGAGAATTAACCCGTAAGGAGCAAGCCTTGCAGCCTAGCTATGGGCCGGGCTTTCAGAACACATTAATTATTTTTATTTGGCAGAAGTAGTGAAATACTCAATGTTTGTCCTAAGGCTTTATGATTTTGCTTTCTTCATATAGAAGGAAAGTACTTGTAGGACATTTAATCAACTACTTCTTAGAAGCGTTACATTAATCATACAAAAGATGCTTAGCATAATCTAGAATCTATCGTTTTAGGCTTATGAATTTCAAAATGGAAGTTAGATGGGGTTGCCTTTAGAGCTGCGAAACAATGAGCTATAATTCTGAAGAAATCAGGTTGATGTAGTGCAAAATGAAGTCTTCACAGGTTGATAATTGTCTAAAAATTTAGATACAGTTAATGTCTAACCTGGATAGTTTAACTGAAGCATTAAGATCTCTGTGGGCTGTATATGTTATATCCAAGTAATTCACAGAATGTGTTGTGATTTAAATTCAAAATGTCCTGAGCTCGCCATAAAAAATAAAATAAAATAAGAACCCATGCAAAAAATTCAAAATGTCTTCCCCAAATCTCACGTCTTGTGTGTTTAAAGCATGAGTGGATTGTGGAAGCAACGCACTCATCAGAGGATTCATTCATTGGCAAATCCACAACTGGATGTACCCAAGGAGATGGGCCTGTTTGGGGATGGGACCCTGAAAGCATGATTAGAAGAGGGTCTAAGCGGTTCTGTTTTTGCTCCTTCCTTTTGTTACTGTCTTCCTGTCACTCTATCTCTTGTTCTTGCTCTCTCTTTCTTGCTCACTCTCATTGTCTCCTCTCTGCTTCTTGGCAATGAATCAGAGCATCTTCAATAACATGAACAGTGGTGTGAAGATCTCTTGTTTCATCATGTCCTTCAAAGATGTGTTTCTGCCTTGGGGCCAGTTGATTTGGACTAAACTCACTGGAAGCTGTGAGCCAAAGAAATTTTTCTCCTCCTTTAAACTCAGGAGTGTCAGGTCTTTTGTCCAAGCAACAATAAAGTGACTATCATGGAACTCAAAGCCAAATCCACATAAACTCCACAAGAAAATTATATTTCCTATAGGCAGGATGCATGTAGCTTGTGATTTTAGTGACCTTTTAATTTGGACAATTTCTTGATCAAATTCTATCTAATCAAAGTATTTCTGACAATTTAAGACAATAGTCTAATTAGTTCAAGTTTTAATCCATCATAAAAGTTTTATTGAGAAATTATTTAATGTTAATCAAAATGGAAAATAGAATTTAAAAACATGAGGCCACCGAGGACAGTGATTGACAATGTATAGTGTGCCTAAGGAGAGTCACCTAGAGAGAAAACATTCTCTCAGGCTTTCACAGAGAGCAAACTGGTCAAGCAATGGCCATGACCCATCCAGATGGCTGACACGGACAAAAAAATCTACAATGAAAAAAAAAAAAAAAAAAGATCTACAAGCTTCTGTACATGGTTACAGGATAAAACCTGACTGAGGGGATTTGACTGACTTTGTCAGATACGAAAGTTTCTTTTTTACTTATGTAGGTTTTGCTTTACCCTGGTCCTAACCATCAAGCAGAAAAGTATAACCATGAGGTATCAAAAGTAATGCCATATTAATACTCTGAGCAGTAAAAGACTCAAGTCAACAACCTCCAACAATGGCAGTTCTGTTGATAACTCACTACTATTACAGTCTTTTAGATTATATTAGGTTATTTTGCTGAATACAAATACCTACAATAGTTGAATTGGCATCAAGTATGAAGAGGTCTTTTAGAGACTTCTCCCAATACAGCTTCTGTAACAGCAATGGAGCACCCATCTCTGACAAAACAAAACAAAATAGGTGAATATAAATGAAGGACAGTTTTTTACAGAAAATAGGATAGATATACAGCTACTTTGTCTTGGTTCAATGAGAAGAAACATTTGTACTAATATTATTTAGACAAGACATCATGTCTGCATCTTGTACTCTGAGTAGCTACAGTGAACATAACAATATACAATGTATTAATTATTGTTACTGTCCTACTAACCTGTTTTGAAACTGTCTCAATGGTATCGCTTTCTCATCAAAATTAATAAAAATTTTAAAAATTTTAAAGCAAAGACTTTTGCTTAGCAATTTAACCACAAAATATCCAAATAGTGTATATTCAAATAATGTAATAATTTCTTTAGATATTGCATTCATTCACTATAGTGTATACTAACAGCATTTTTGTAGGACAAATATAGAAACTAAGTATACTAGAATGCAATGCATTGAAATTTGACAAACATGCTAATTGTCTACTATGGTATGAATGTTTCCATCCCTTAAAACTAACATGGAATCCTAAATCCCAAAGTGGTGACAAGGCCATCATCACAGATATCAGTGCCCTTATGAACTGGTACCTTATATGAGCTCCAAAATGGGCTAGAACTATATGTCAGATCTTCCCAATATGTGAGAAACAAGCTTTTAAAAGACTATTTTGTTATAGCAGTGCAAGTGGACTACAGTATCATCATTCAGTGACATATGTGTTACGGGTTTTATTGCTATAAAAAAGATATAACATTAGAGAAAACATAATTGCTTGATACTGACAAACTGTTGGAAAATTTCAGGCATTTGAAGATAGTTATGAAGGCCTGCATGACCCCTTTCTTCCTTGTAGTAAATATTATCTTTCCTGAAACTATTGCAGCATGGGAAATTTTTTGATATTTTAACTTAAAAATATATTCTTTTTAAAATCATTTTTAATAGTACTCAAAATGGAACCCAGCAATGGAGCATTATTTCACTCAAATTTTGGGCTCTTTTCCATAAAGCCAACAGTGGAGCTATATGAATAGATTGAGAAAGATTCTCTTTGCCTTACAGTTTGTGAATCTCAGCACACATTATCATCATTCTATAGTGTCTGACCCACACAAACAAATCTCATACCTGGAGTTAGACCTTATCTCAGAGATCCAGCATGATAGAATATTATTAGGTTCAGATAAAGGTGAGGATGATTTCAGACATGTGAAGTTCTTTAGAAAACTATCTTTAGTTAAAATCCAAAACAGATGACTGAACTCAAGACTTTAAAAACTTTTGTGTAAAATTAAGCATGTACATGTACCCTACAATGATATGAAGCTCGAAAAAAATGAGAGCTTTTGTATACACTGACATGTTTTGCGTTATATCATCCCATTTTCTTATACACCTATACTTTCTTTTAGCCATCAAATAAGGTTTTCAAGAACAAGAAATATTTTTAAAAAAAAAGAACAGGAAACATTAATGACAAAATGTAAAGAATAAATGGGAAGCCAGGTGTGGTGGTGCATGACTATAATCCCAGTACTTGGGAGGCTGAGAAAGGAAGATTGTGGTGAGCTTGAAAACAGCCTGGGCTTCCAAGTCTGGGCTACAAAATGAGCTCAAGGCCACCCTGAACTGCATAAAGAGTCCCTGTCTCAAAAAGACAAAAAGCAAACAACAGCAAAGAGGAGTTATACTTATGAAGCTAAGGCAACAAAGTAAGGATATTGTAGGAAAAGAGTAAAACATAACATATTTGAGAAATCAGAGAAAGTCTAGAACCATTGATTATAGAGTACAAGTGGACAGGATAAGAGCCCTGAAGGTATGTAGAGCAAGAGGCTGGAATGCGGTCTTATTAGTATGTTAGACTTTTATCCTTAGAATAAATTTTCAAAACAAAAGTGACATAATCAAGCATAAATTAGAAATACCACTGTGTCTCCTACCTTGACAACCGAAAGAGCAGGAAAATGAAAAACATCTCTGAAGAATTGGTTATGATCTAGACAAGTGACATGTCTGGCCAAAGTTAACATTTCTCCAGTGATGTTACAATAAAATGGTTTTAATTTACTTACTATTCAGGAAACAGAACTATGAGCCATTCACTTAAAGAAGAGATACAAGGAGAGGCGTTCTGGAGAAGCTGATGAACACATCGGGATGCTGTGCTTGGGAACCCGTCATACAACCACATGAAGATGGGCAGGGGATAAAGGAAAGAGAAAGTGGAGTGCAGAGAAGGCATCCCCATAGGGTGCACTCATCTAAGGTAAGCAGCAAGTGTCTTGCCGTGAGAAATTAGGCTCCGGGGGGGGGGGGACTGCACAGACTTCAAGAGCCTCAGTAGAAGCCCAGAGAAGACCAAACTTGGGTATCAAGAATAAAAGAGGACTCAACAAATGAATGGAAAGCAGAAAAGAAAACCCAACGGTTACACCATCAGGATAAATTAGCACTTCAGGGATCTCGAGCAATTAGTATGGGGAAATTCCTCTTAAGGTAGCTAGTTCTCTACTCACTGGAGGACATCATGTCAGACGCAATGCTTGTTCTTCTGTGATATCAGGGAAGAGATCCCCAAGTCGAGCAACAGGAGAGTCTTAATGAATTCGATGAGAATTCTTTGTTTTATTTTTTTTTTAATAAAACCTTATAATACTAAGCCATTGAGTGGAGTCTATGAGAATGATGAATCCCTGCGTTCTATTTCTTATCAATCTTTTAAAAACAATTCATAAAGTTCATATCATAAGTAAATGACATGTTTCAGGCTTAATCTCTTTATAGGAACCTGACAAAACCTGCATCAGATAACCATGAAAGTACATTTTTAGAGTTTTAGATAACATTTCCTTCTCTGACCTGAGTGTAAACCTTTTTTTTTTTTTTTTTTTTTTTTGCTTTAACCAACTATGTTACTGTCACCTCCCATGATTCTCTTTGCTTCACACTGATTCTTTTTGCTTTGATAATTTGAATGCTAATCTTTGCTCTCAATGCTTGATAATTATTAGACAGGATTTTCTGGTTAATTTTTGCTATTTATTTTTGTTCACAGTCTCCTTAGTTTACCCTTTATGCATTAGAATAATATTTATTAGAAGAAGTGAACTCTCAAAATTTCAGTGGCTGAATCCAACATGAAGTTATCACTCGCTCACTCACCAGCCACATATGGGCGATGCTGGTTGGTGACGGCTCACCTCAGTATGGAAACAGACTCAGGCTCTGCCCACTCTACTCTTCTGTCATTACCTAGGGACTTGCAGTCCACTAACCTGCTGCCAGGAGAGAAGAGAAAGCAACAGCTATGAGATGGATGGAGGAACATGAAATTTGGCCCACAATCAAATGGCTTTGATACAGATTAATTCCATCAGAAAACCTACACATATCTGGAGATTGTTTTGCAATATTCATTCATTGAATGAATGAATTCACTGAAATCTCCTGAGATGCAAATTCACTGTGACTGGGCATGAAGGGCTTTATGCCCATGAAGAGGGATTCAGATGTGGAGATTAGGAAATTAGGGTAGGTATGTTTAAAATATTTTGTTTCAATGAAAAACAGGTAAGAGACAGGTGGTGTCTATTATAGCAACTCATCATTTCCAGTGGTAATTTCTGTATAATCTTACCTGCTGATGTTTAAACCACAAAGTAACAGAGGCTCAACACAGTATTTTTATTCTCATGTATAAAAGAATGCTATATCACTTCCACTTGAGCAGCTTTCTATCACTTCTCTGCTTTAAGGAATAATACTCCTACAATATTTTGGCACAACTTACTTGCACTCCTGAGTCTTTTGGACTTAAGAAATAGAAAGGGAACAGGGTGTGGGGCATATCTGCTTAGTTTGGAAGAGCTCCACATCACATACTGCTGTTTTCTTACCACAGGCTGTTAACTGGGCAACAGCTAGAAACCACAAGGTGTTGTGAAATGTAGTATGGGCTATGGAGCTGCTTTCCAGAAGAAAGTCAGAGCTAAAGGATTTCAAACCCCCAAATCACACCGAAGACCAACTTCCACTGCAATGCTGTGATGAGGAGCCACCAAAAACTCCCAGAAAGAATGGAGTTAAATCCAAATTTGCCCAGATATCCTAGGTTGCAGAAACCTAGAACTCAGTACACAGTCATACTTGATGAAGCCCAGACTTCCACCGAAGAGACTGAAATAGCTAAGCAAACACGTTTTTCAAAGCTGTGTGAATGAAGACAGCTCTGTGTACTTGTTCTAAACCTTGAAGCAGAATATCATACACAGAACTGAATTTCCATATGTGGAAACTGTAATATTGCTATTTGCAAGTCATGTTCATTTGTATACCAGAAACCTGCCAGGAATGTACCCAAAATTCATTTGTAGCTGCTATTTATAGCAATATCAGCATTCAAGTTTTTAGGCAAAAATAGTGAAGTGAAGCTATTGGCATAATAGCAGCTAACATGTTTATTCATTCATACATGAAAGTTTTCTTGTTCTTTGTACAAAAATGTATTAAGACTGAACATTGTGAGGAAGCTTAAGAGGTAGACCAAGATCAAACATCTAGATGCAAACCACAGAAAGATATTAACCACAATTTAGGTTCTTCCCATATATTCCTTTATTCAACGTTACGTAGGAACTATTATAATACTGTACAGTTAAGACACTTACTTGGAGACTGCACTTCCCTTAGAACTGTGACCATTTCTATAACCATTAATCACAGTCATAACCACAGCTACTCAATGGGCTAAGGTTCCTAGAAAATAATCAACTCACATACCCTAGAACATTAGACAGAGTTTAGGAAACAATTTGTGAAATGTCTTAGTGAGATAACAAAAAAGTGTGTCCAGCTACATAATTATTTAGTAAATTCTAAATGTTTTCCTTGCCTGGATATTTCTTAAGAAAACTACGCTTTATAAAATGCAGAGTTGAGACACTGATTTGAACTCCAATTTGAAAAGAACTCAAAGGTTGTCACTGTCTTTTTTTTTTCCAATTCTTTTATTGTTTAAATTTGTCACTGTCATCTTTACAACATAAAAAATATGAAAATTAAAGTATGAAAATAACTTATTGAATGCATTATAATCTATCTTCTCAGGGAAGATGGTCACATAAAAACACAGAGTGGCAGGTGTGTACAAGAGAACAAAAGGTCTAAGGTAGGTTTCTCTGAAATAAGGGCCCAGAGAACCATAAGCTATTTGAATCACTTATATTCATTTAACTAATTGATGAGTCTAGATTGAGATGAAGGAAACTTCTAGGACCTATTTCAGGAACACCACATATTTTTATAAATTCTGCCTTCAGTGACTCCCCGAGCTTGTTACTGGAATGATGTGAGAAAGACTGTGAGTTGTATCCAGGATCTGCGTACACTATTAATTAAGGTCTCTTGTCCAGGAGAATGGACATGGCCATCAGAAAATGTTAAGATATCATAGTGTAGGGGTCCATATATGTTCATGTTTATGGAGCACATTTCACAGTAGCTAAATCTTAGAAACAGCCTCTATACCAATTGATGAATGGACAAAGAAATGTGGTATTTATATACAATGCTATGAGCTGTTCTGCTACAAAAAAAGGATAAATTTGAGTCATTTGTGAGGAAAAATGACATATTTGGAGACTATAATATGAAGTGAAATAAATGAGATACATAGCTTCAATTCCATATGCTTTCTCTTATAAGAGAAACCTAAAATGTAAATAAAAATCAGAGTAACAAATAGATAATAGGAAGCAGGGAGGTAGAACTTTTTCAAATGGAAAAAGGATCAAAGAATAGGAGGCCAGTGAAAAAATAATGAGAAGTGTAATGTACATGTACTACTCCTCACAATAAATATAGTCATTATATACTACAAAAATATATTAATAAAATATCTGAGGATAAAGCTTTCTCTTTGTGGGGGGAAAATTATTCCCAACCTTGTCCTCTTCCAGATTTTTTTTCTTTCTCATTGAAAGAGGACCAAAATAAAACCAATGAATAGGAAGAAAGAATTTAAGAAAATAGATTGAGCAAAAGTGAAATACAGGAAAGGGGGAAATACTATAACAGTGAAAGAAAGATGGAAAACCTCGTGTATACCACTGTTTTGAGGCAGCCCTTTCAAAAAGCAAAGTCCAGATAGTAGAATGCTCTCCCATATTCCCTCATCTGTGTTGCCCTGCTCCAGTTTGATATCATACTGACAGCCAGTAACAGAGCTGCAAGCCACGGGCTCATCTAGCACAGTGCTGAAAAAACTCTGGCTGACAGAACCCTGCAAGAGGCTGAAGCCTCTGATATCTACAGTTACAATAAATGCCCCACACAACTCAACACCAGCAGATGAGGACAAATTCTTATAGTAAAAGCCTCTATACTTCTATTCTTATTTCACAAAGCAACACAACCAGTTTCAAAAAAAAATTATAATTAAGACAAAAGACAAAAAGAAATCCAATCTAATGAGAGAAAGTAAGCATCAAAATCATATTTTAAAAAATCATGTAAAAGTTGAAATGATCAGAAAGAGAACTTAGAATAACTGTGATTAATATTTCAAGACATCTAATGGGAAAAGTAAACAAAATTTAGAATAAATGCAAGAAGATAAAAGAAAATGCTTAAGAAATATAGGTGTTTTTGATTTATGATCAGGTTATATTCAGATATATCCATTATAGTTGAAAATGTGTGTAAAGCAAAAATGCATTTAGACTAAGCACCTGCTTGGACAAGCCCAAGATCCCTGGGTGATTCCTGATATGGTATATGGTGCCACCGCCATCCCAAGGCCACCAAGCCGGCCACCAAGACTGGGTGTGGTGGGGAGGCTGAAACAGGAGGATTACTATGAGTCTGAGCTGGGCAGTGAGACTCTACCAAATACATAAATACACAATAAATAACGTTTAATGCCTAAGCTAATAACATCACAGCTAACAACAGAGCACATGACAGAACATTGACTGCTTACCCCTTGGGCACATGGCTGGCTGGGAGCTTCTGTGACTCCCTGCTATGACCACATAGCAAGAGGGTATGTGACACTAACCCAAAGAAAGTTCAAGATTGAACGCATCAAGTCTAACAACCTCTTATAGATTTAAATCAGAGCCAGCCAAACAGTGCAACGGATTAAAGCACCTGCTTAGGCAGATGGAGCAGCTGGGGTCTGATCCCCAGTGTGCTGTGCCAACCTCTCCCCTCGGGCACTGGCTTGTGCCTGCAGCCTCAGCACTTGGGAGGCTGAAAACAGGAGAATCACTATGTGTCTAATCCATGAGTGAAACCCCATAGACTTTTACTAAAATACAAGTTGAAAATATATAAGATACATACATATATATATATATATATATATATATATATATATATATATGTAAAACTTGGTATTTATATAACAGTGCACCTGGGGTGAGGATGCCACCATATGCCATATCAGGAATCAACCCAGGATCTTGGGCTTGTCCAAGCAAGCGCTTAGTCTAAATGCATTTTTTATTTACACTCATTTTCAACTTATATATTACAAGTTAAAATATATATATATATATATATATATATATATATATATCATTGGCCATCTGAAATAAGAAAATTAGAACTTAAAATGGCAGAAATGAAATATCCCTTTAATAGACTCATCTGAAGCTCAACACAGCCAAGGAGAGATTCAACTAACTTGAAGATAGGTCAGTGAAAGCTTCCAAAATTCAAATTCATATAGAAAAAAGCAATAAAGTAAATAAATGAAAATAGAACATTGACTCAATGACTAAAAGCCTAATGTATCACAGGAAGAGCACCCAAGAAAAGAGTGAAGTGCCTCAGTTATGTCAGCTGACAACTTTTCAAAAACTAAGAGCAGACATCAAAGTACAAAATAAAGAAGCTCAGCAACATCAAATAAGACATCCATCAAGACCCAATCAAACAAAAACTAAGTGTTTTGCCTTTTTCTCTGTCTCATTCATGCACATAACCTATTGGGGGGAAGACAGAGAGAGAGAGAGAGAAGAAAATTTTAAAGAAAGCAAGGAAATATTTCTCAAGAGAAAACTTACCCAAAAAAGAGAAATATTTAAAATGAAAAGAACACTACTAATTTAGAATTCTGCTATCATCAAAAGTATTACTTTAAAGGGACAGAGGGATGCTACTTGCCAGGTAATAAGAAACAGAAGAGAGATTCCCTGCTGAAAGATCTGCTTTAAAAAATAAATAAATAAATATATATATATATATATATATATATATATATATATATATATGAAATTTTTAGTCAGAAGACATATGCATCTCTGGTAAAAATACATGAACATTTGAAAACAGCAAATCTGGAGCTAGGGAGATTGCTCTGAGGCACAAGTGCAAGTGCAAGGTCGTGAGTTTGAACCCTGGTCCCACAAAAAAAAAAAAAAAAGAAAGAAAACAGTAAATGTTTAGAGATTAAATTAGTACATAAAATGACGTAGTTTTCCTAGTTTCTATTTGTCTAAGATGCAGCTAATTTAAACAATAGAAATTATTTATTTATTCAAGGTGGCACCATACAAATAAGTAAAAACCGTAACAGCAATGTTACAAGGTGAGAACTTGAGAATATTCTATAAAAAACTAACTTAAAAAAAAAAAGCTAACTGAGGGGCTGAGGAGATAGCACCATGGCACAAGTGCCTACCTGGCAAGTGCAAGGTAGTGACTTTGAATGCTGGTCCCACCAAGAAAAAAAAACAAAAGAAAAGCAACTAACTTACAACCAAACCATACAGTATTATGTGAAGGTGCCACGGTTTGTGTCTAGATGTCCTCCCAAATCCTTGTGACAGTCATGGGGCAGCTTCTAGAGCTTTCGGTTGATTTCATGGTCCAGTTCTGGGACGATGGGTGTGAATGCTGCTACCCAGGCCCTGAGGATGGTCACCTGCACGAAATATAAGGGAGGGAAAGCTTTGGTCACTGACACTCCAGTGGCTCTTGTAGCTTTTGCTATTTTCTACAGCCATGAACTGTCACCCTCTGCCATGTGCCACTCCACCTCTCAGTCAATCAAATATGACTAAAAACCTACAAAAACTGTGAGCAGAGCAAACCTTTCCTTTCTTAATTCTGGACATCAGAATTAATTGCCCCAGCAATAAGAGAAAAGTAACCAAGGGAGATGATAAACTTAGATTATTATTATTATTTTTTTTTTTTGTCTTCTTTTTTTGAGACAGGGTCTCGCTATGCAGTTGAGGCTGGCCTTGAGCTCACTTTTGTAGCCCAGGCTGGTCTCGAACTTGCACCGATCCTCCTGCCTCAGCCTCCTGAGTGCTGGGATTACAGGCATGCGCCACCATGCCCGGCAAACTTAGATTATTTAAAGGAGTATATTGTAAGTTTGTTTTTTTAAAGAAAATATAAATGATACTGAGTGGAAAAAAATTATACTATTTAATTAAAATGAGAGAAGGTAAAAATGAGAATAGAAGAGAGAAAATACAGAGAAAGGTGCAAATACAGTTTATACACACACTTTAAGTGTAAATGGTTTAAACATAGGAATAAAAGAACATAGATTGTCAGAAACAGATAATTTTTTTTTTAAATTGAGGTGTTATTTCATCCTGTGGCCAGGTTGTCCTTATCATCTGGTTTTAAGTATCCTTCCTTCCTCAGTCTCCCAAGTACCCAAGTGGCTAAGGAAACTCCGCTTGTAAGAGTAGAAAACATTTTTTTTTTTTTTTGAGACAGGTTCTTGCAACGCACTTTAGGATGACCTTGAAATCACTTTGAGACCAGGCTGGCTTCAAACTTGTTTCAGTCCTCTTGCCTGAGTTTCCAAGTACTGGGCTAACAGGCTTCCACCACTAGGCCTGGCTAGAGCAGAACTTTAATACTAATAGAAGTATATGTTACATATACATTAAATATTTAAAAACATTTTAAATATACAAGTTCAGGCGGTCAAAATTAAAGAGCTAGGGAAACATACAAATATAAATATTTTAAAAACTAAAGAAGTATTAGTTTTAGAAAAAGCTCACCTCAGACAGTGAAGTTTACTCAAGAAGAGAATTATATATGATAAAAAGGTCCGCTCTCCAAGGAGATTCAAGAGCTCTCCGGGTACGCGTTACTAAGAACAGAGCATCAAAACAGGTGACGCAAAAGCAGATTGGACTAAAGGGGAAAACAAACAAATCCACGGCGGTGTGAGCAGACGCCAGTAACGGTTTTGAGGAGCTGCTAGTTCACACAGGCAGAACTGCAGAAGGCTTATAAACAACCTGACCTGAGAAATGCTATCAAAGAAGGCTAGTGCAGTTCCTTTGGTACAGTATTCTAAACTCAGGTGAAAGTTCCCCAAGGTAGGCCATAAATCACACTTTAATAACTCTAAAAATGAGAAATTGTATAAAAATACCTTATGAGACTACAGTGGAAATATATTAAAATAAGTAACAGAAATTCCTAGTTACTTAAAACTTAAACAATACACTTCTTAATAACTGAAGGGTCAAAACCAAAAATCTAAAGAGCACACTTGAAATATTTTGATGGAAGTACAAATGAAAACAGATCCTCACAGAATGCAGAAAATATAGTTAAAGCAAAGCTTGGAAAAAAAGATATCATTAAATGTGTATATTAGAAAAGAGAGAGAGAGAGAGAGAGAGAGAGAGAGAGAGAGAGAGAGAGAACAACCAATCCAGTATTACATGCTGTGCAGGCCCTGCACCAAGCCAGCCACCAGAACCAGGTATGTTATTGCATGCCTGCAGCCTCAACATGGGGAAGGAGGATTGCCACAAGTCTAAACTGTACAGTGAGCCCCTTTTCCAAATCAATAAATAATTTTTATTTGTTTTTTAAAAAGAACAAGTTAAGCTTATATAGGAAATAGAGCAAGAACATATTAAAACTAATGCTGGAAAAAGAAAGTAATAAAATGAAAGTAGAGAGCCGGCCAAATAGCTTAGCAAATTAAAGGTCCTGCAAGCATGTGCAGGGCCCAGAGGTTCAATCCCCAGGCCTGCTGTGCTGGCCCTGCCCCCCGGGCAAGTTGAGATGGTAATTGAGACTGGGCATGGTGGTAGGTACCTGTAATCCCAGCTCTTGAAAGGCTGTAAACAAGCAGATCACTATGAGTCCAGTTTAATAGTTGAGACCCTGAACACTCTGTAGACCTTTCTTTTTATTATTATTATTTATTTATTATTATTATTATGGCCAGCTCAACCTGGGGCTGGTGAAGCATATGCTGGTGATCCAGTTAAGGTCCCTGTGGTTGCTTAAGCTTTCCTGAGCAGGTGCTTTAGATCACTGAGCCATCTTGCTGACCCAAACCTTTCCATAAAATACAAAAAATAAAAATAAAATTAAAATTAAAGTGAAAATGCACGGTATGTATTTTTTGTTTAAAAAACAAGAGAAACTCAACATAGAAACTAAAATAGTTCTTTAGAAAAATTGATTTATGAAAAAGTCTCTAGGCAGAGAAAGAGACAGAGACAGAGAACAGAGAAAGAGATAAAAAGAGAGAAAAAGAGAAAGAAAGGTAAAGAGAAAAAGAGAAAAGAGAGAAAGAGAGAATATAATGGATCATGTCTTGACAGATTGTACGTAACAAAATTCAGCATAAGGAAAGATAGATGACCTATAGCACTTAAATAAATAGTATTAATCATTTAACTTTTCCCACAGAAGATATGTCTTGACTCAGAAATTTTTCCCTCTAATCCTACTAAATATTTACTATATCCTAAGGCCTAGCAGGTTATAGTTAACCTGAAGAAGTTATATGTCAAGGAACTATTCCAGAATTGCTTCTAGATGTTCCCAGATACATGTTCAAAACTTAAAAAGTTCTCGAAGGAATATTACATCATCTTTTCATGGGTGGGGTGAATTGAAAACTCCCAGGACAATATCTCTCTAAGGACACCGAGCTCTATCTGAAGAATGTGCAGCTCAAAATTGTACAAGAGAGGGACTTTGAAGGTTGTGTAGAGGAGTTTGAGCCTTCACACCGTGGTTGACAACATTGTCACTGAGCAGAATCCATAGGCTCATAGGTACACGGTGGTGTCGAGGAGGAACACCTCAGAGTACATGTCTACAGAGGAACTTCAGCAACTTCTGGTTGAGAAAGAGGATGGGAGCAGAGGAGCTTTCTGAAGAGAAGATGACTCTCCTCCATCAGTTTGGGCAAGTTATTCTTTATAAATCAAGAATTTTTTAAAAAATGGACACGAGTCGGCAAGATGGCTCAGTGCTCTAAAGCACTTGCTTAGTGAAGCTTAGGCAACTGCAGGGACCATGGTTCAATCCCCGGCACCACATGCTGCCCCAGCTCCACTGCCAGGGCAGGCTGAGTCAGCCATTAAAAAAAAAAATGGACAAAGCTACAAACATTTACAAAGACTCACCCAGATAAATATCCAATTGTTATATTCACTTGCCTAAGGATAATGTCATGTCATCCTGTAGAACAATGTCAAAGAAATGACAGAAACAGACAACCTTAGAACAACTGTCAGTTACAAAGAGGTCGAGACCTAGTCAACCAGAAGCAGGTCCTGGAGAGCTGTAGACTCTCCCAAGGAGAGAAAGGACCCCAGAGAGCTCAATTCCCAGTGCTTTTATGGAAAGGGATTCTCCTTCCAGGAACAATAACTGTCCTTCATTTTGTTCTCCTTTTCTGTAAGCCAAAGATGTCAAAGGTATGAAATTGTTGTTTCTGGCAAGCTACGGACATTTTACAACTTTTGGTAATATACTAGGAAAATTACTGGTGTTCTGGTAAGGTATGCATGTGATGCAGCTATTTTATCGTGAGAAGGTTAGTTACAGAATGCGTTGGGAGTTTCCAGATGCATTCGATTGGCAGGTGCTGTGCCACCGGACAAAATCTCTGGCTCAGAATGCATTATGGGTATTTCCATTATTTCTTACAGGAAAAATAATCTTGAACCATAACCAAGCTGAGTTACAACCATCTCTCATGAACATGATAAGTTTTTAAGTCAAGAATCCATTATATTTGGAAAAAAGTTACAAGATTTCAAGTGGCATAGATGAGTTTATAATGAAATGCTTTCCCAGCTGTACTTCCTAGTAAAAGCCATATCTGACTCACGCATATGGCTTTACTTCCACTTCTTCTGGTGTTCATCTTCAAGTCTAGTCTCACTTTGATGTCTGTCCCTTTTGGCTACGATAAACTCGAGACATTTATAAGGTGAGGGACGCAACTTGAGTCCATACTCAGTCTCACATGTGCAAACATCATATGATGTCCTACTGTAAGAAGCCGTAAGAGTAAATATGACAGCAAATAAGATCAAAAATATACAACAGAAATTATAAAATGGGAGGAAAATACTCAAAAGGAAAGAAAAACTGGCATGGAGAAAGGAGGAAAGAGGAAGGGGAAAGAAAGAAGCATAGATGAATATATACCCAAGATAGTTAAGATATATTACTAATTGCTACTGTCTTATTAAAAGGGTAGACATATTCCATACTGTTTGATTTTCCATGCCAACATCTTGTATTACGTTGTTTTGAAGACAACAGTGCACAAAGTACTGAACACAGTTACTCTCCCACATCTTATTTTCAAATTTTTTACCACTGTTTTTCTCCTCTTTAAAATGAAACATTTAAAAAAAATAGAATTTGAGTGGCATGAGCCCTTAGCCCCAGCTACCTCTAAGCCACTTAGCACAGTGGCCACAGTGGCTGAGGCAGAGATAGCGACTTGAGCCGTTTCAACTTAGTGAACAAACCAATGTCAGTTGTTACTCAGTATGAAGCTGTGAGGTCTGAATTGCTACAGCCTCTTTGTGGCTACCACGGGGAAGCCTGGAGCAGTAGGAAATGAGGTGAAATCGCCATAAGAGGCAGAGACAAAAAGGGGAAACTAAGTCCCTAGTGAAATACATGGTCATTGGAACTCTTGTTGTGGGCCACTTCTCCCTCTTGACTTGAAAGTAATGAGAATCAGTGAACAGTTTGTGTTGTTCAAGCCAATTTAGTTGGGTATTTATTCCAGCCTAAATAGTCCTGATAACAGAACCCAGTTTGATGAGTGAGATGCTTCCTCCATTTAGAAAGAGATTCTAAAAATGGATCTGGTTCAACAAAAGAAAGATAAAGGATGGTAAGAAGAAGGTGGTAATTTAGTGAGACTACCTTAAAATAAAAATTGCAATGCAATGGAACAATTTACACAGTTTCATGAGCTCATCATCACTACAGAGAGTATACCATAGTAGGACAATTCAGAGTTGACCTGGGTTGACTTCTTCTTGTTTCCACTGTATTGGTAAAGTACTACCAAACTTTTTGTTGCATTGTTTCATTGGTGTGAGAAACTGAAGATGTAAACAATCACAAACTGTATAACAGATATTGAGAAATGGAAATAAAATGTGCAAATGAGAAGAACAAGGGAGGGAGAGGAGAAAGGAAGGAAGAGACAATAATAAAAAAGAAACTGCAAGAGAAACATGGAAGCAAGACTTTCGTAAATAAGCAGCGAAGAAAAGGTTGAAGGCAGGAACAACAGGCAAAAGAGAAGAAGCAAGATACGTCATGAACAAATATAAATTCCTTATGGCTATTTTGTATATATAAAATGTACCAATAAAATTTTAAAAGTACAAAAAACGTTGAGGATATCCAGAGCACTTTCGTACCTGTCATGCAAAGAATTTCCCAACACATACCACAGGAGCTACCCTGAGGAGTTCATAATAAAAGCCACATTGTGGGACAAACAATAAGACTGCTTTCCTTCATTGTTGAGCAAAGTATTCTCTAATCCACAACAAATGCACCACCTCATAGAGACCTTCCTCATCCAGCAGCAGAGAGGTGCACTGGGAAAATTCCCAAGTGAAAATAAACCCTGTTGCCTCTTCCCTCATGTTTCATGTTTATTGGTTAGTCCAAGAGATAGTAGGAAATATTTTTTATTTGGAAGGTACAGTAGACACTGTGAAAAGGGAATGAATCTGTCCTAAAGGAAGAGACTACTGAGATAAAGAGAAGGATGCAGAGGGAATAGGGGAAAGAAATACATCTATGTATGTATAGAGGATGGCTTGAATAATTCAACTATGAACTTCTGCTGGTCTATGGAAAGGAGCAGTTAATGCCTAAATATCTTGTTTTCTTTTTTGTCTTTCTTCTTAATTTCTTTAAACACTCTTTTTCCAATTTTACATACATATATCTGATAATCTGAACAACTAAGTTGAAGACAACACTATGCAGTACAATACTGCTGAATCCACATTATTTTGTTTAGTCAAATTCTGTATCACTTCTGATTTTTATTACTATTTTGTATTCTCTTTAAAATATAAAAAAAAACAGGGGCTGGGGAGATAGCTCCGAGGCACAAGTGCCTGCTGGGCAAGTGCAAGGTCATGAGTTCGAACCCTAGTCCCACAAAAAATAAATAAATAAATAAATAAATAAACATACTAGAAGGAATATATCTACCGTAGAGGTATACATTCTGAGGGCTAGGCTCTGTACTCACCCCTGGGAACACCTCCCTGACATTTCCTGCTTGCATTACCTAATTTATCCTGCAACAGTGGAGAAATAAAATTTAACACAGCAGGAGTAATACCCAGAGCATAAATCACAGCAGGTAGGATGAGCTTGTGCCAAGTAAGAGTATCCAGATGATCCCACTGATTTTGCCCCAAAACCAAATGGAAATCACAAGGCCAAGGTGTAAGGAGACATAAGTCAGCAAGAAGTAAGGGTCTGACAGTCAGGTCACTGCGTCCATCTTTACACTGAGCCAGGAGTGGCAGTCACAGAGATTTGGCCACGTATCTTGGAAATAGTGGAGCTTCGTGGTAGAGCTGCGTGGGCCATGAAGTGAGGTCATAACATGGATCTGGCAGTGGATCATGCACAGGTGGAATTTTTTGGATTTAGCCTTATTCTCAGTCCATGCTCTTTCTTGGTGGCTTACTGAGAAAACAGGCCAAGGTAAGGATATCTCTGAGCTCCACCTCTGCAGTTGGTGATACAGAAGCCCTGGTGCTCAGGAACTCTGCCCTCTCTTCTGTTCCAGTTTGAGCTCCTTGTTTGGATCATCTGCCGCTGGTCACAAGATTTCATTCTCTCTCCTTCCAGGGCATTTCTCTTTCTTTGCCATTGGTTCTAAAACTCCATTTTCTTTTTTTTTTTTTTTTTTTTTTTTTTTTTTTTTTTTTTTTTTGTCTTTTTGAGACAGGGTCTCGCTATGCAGTTGAGGCTGGCCTTGAGCTCACTTTTGTAGCTCAGGCTGGTCTCGAACTCACACCGATTCTCCTGCCTCAGCCTCCCGAGTGCTAGGATTACAGGCGTGCACCACCACGCCTGGCTTCCATTTTCTAATTATAAAATAAAATTTGATTTTCTAAGTCAAATAAATTATATATATTTATTATAATTTTTGTGAAATATGAATAACTTGTGAAGTGTCTGGACACTTCTGGACAAAAGCATTGTATCACACCTTTTACTGTGGTAAAAAAATGCTTGAAACCTCTTCTCAGCAATTTTCAACACAACATATTATTAACTATTGTCACCATGTTGTACAATACATCTGTTGAATTTGTTTCACCTGTCTAACTGAAAATGAGCATTATCTCCCAGAATCCTTCAGGTATCATCCTCTGATAACCATCTCTCTACTTCTTTTGGTAGCGGGAATCGAACTCAGGACCTTACACTTAAGCGCCAAGCTATCTCCCCAAGTCTCTCTACTTATATGAGTTTAGTCTGCAGGAATTTTTTTTCCTCTTTCACCAATGTTCTATATTATCTTGTATTTTCTTTTCTTACTGAATCATAATTTCTGTCTTTTTACACATTATGTATTCTGTTTGTAATATATAAAAGCAAAATTATCTTGATCTCATTTCTTTCATCACTTATAGTTCTATTTCTCTGGCTTCTCAACAGAGTTATTCCAAATTACTGTCTATTCCCTCTCCTTTAAAATTTTTGAAACACACCTAATTGGGCCTTGAATCAACACTCCTCCTACACAGCTTCCCTCTGTCATTCCAAAGTCCTTGACATTGTTAAATTCAAAGCTCAGTTCTTCCAAATCCTCTAACATAACCTGTTTGG
The DNA here is from genome assembly GCA_004027025.1 of Myocastor coypus. Lineage (NCBI taxonomy): Eukaryota > Metazoa > Chordata > Mammalia > Rodentia > Myocastoridae > Myocastor > Myocastor coypus. Next base: position 25,344 of record PVJA010005932.1, read on the forward strand.
TCAGCCTTTAGCAAATATTCACTCCCTCTTCTTAAAAGTTCTTTTTCTTCTTAATTTCCTGAATGTCACACTCTGCAGGCTTTCTCCCGATTTCACTATCTGATTCTTCTCAATGTCCTTAGCGGCCTTTACCTCATTTTTGACCCTCTCAGCATCGACTTTACCACATTTCAGCAGATAAGCATCCTCTGCTTATATACCTGCTGCAGTGGTGATTTTAGCCAAAATCTTCACCTTAAATTCCAAATCTGTAAGGCTACATTATCTAAAGGCAGCTGCTACATTTCTTTTCTTGGTATGCCTCACAGTCATCTAAGTGGTACTTACATGACAATAACTCAAATAGAGGTTAAAGACAAATGTTCTTCAGGAAGAACCTAGAGACCAAGTAGTCTCTGAGCCAAAATAGGATTGTGTTTTCATCAAATGAGTAGTGAAGGAGGATACATCATTGAGTTCACAGTTTTCTTTATTTTTACCTACTGTATTATTTGATGCTAGGAAAATGAAGATGTTCAACTTCATGCTCTGAAAATCAGGCCCTAAGGGAGAGCTCTCTCCAGGGCCCTGCTGATAGATCTCTTTGGAAGTCTTATGGGTTCTGTATTAACTGCTTAAAGATGTTTCTATTTAGGGAAGGAGGAGTTAGAAATGAATAAAAATAAAACAAAACAAAAAAACACAGAGAAAAATAAAATGAAAATGTAACAAATGGGAAGATGAAATCTGTTTTTAATTCTTTTCTCAGAATATTAAACTCAACAACTGCACAACACAACCCTCAATCATCTATAAACATACTCATTCCCAGTCGTGCCTATCTCAGCTAATAACAACCTCGTCATTTACTTGCTCAGACCAACACTTGGAAGTCCTTTGGATGGCTCTCACTACTTTCATACTCCATACAACATCAATCTATCAGAAAATCTTAGGGCTGACCAAATAGCTCAGCAGATTAAAACACCAGCAAACAGGCTCAGCGGCTGGGATTCAATCCCTGAGCTTGAAGGGCTGGCCCCACCCCCAGCGCGTGCTGAGATGGCTATTGAGAGTGGGCGTGGTAGCTCGCATCTATAATCCCAGCTCTTGGGAGACTGTAAACAGGTGGATTACGACAAGTCCAACCCAGTAGTGAGACCGTGAACACCCTGTAGATCCTTACCTAAAAAATATAGGAAAAAGAAAGAAAGAAAGAAAGAAGAAAGGAAAAAAGAAAATCCTAATAAATGTACTTTCATGTTTTGAAACTGTCTCATTGTTATTTCTTATTAAAAGTAATGAAAAAAAAAATGTACTTTCGAAATCTATCTGAATCCAGCTACTTTTTACCACCTCCACTACTGCCCCATGACCGGGTCACCACCACTGCTCACGGAGGCTATTGCTGTGGTCTTCTGATTGGTTTTGCTACGTACCTCCCTATACTCTATTCTCTTCCAACATGATACATAATGCCACTGCCCTCATGTATACATAGCTCCTTATCATTGTCTGATTAAAAGTTAAACAAGCCTATACAGTGTCTGAAGAGCCTAAAGAAATCTAATTGTTGTTATCCTCATCTTTTATACCCTCTCCCACCTTACTCTACTCCACCTTGGGCTGCTATTTCAGGAGCATGCCAGGCTCTTTTCCAATGCAGAAGTTGTGTGCTGAGCTGACTCTTGTACCTGACACTTCTTGCTTCACAGAACTGCAGGCTTCACTCTCACATTTTTCTTCAAATGCTCCCTAATTATTGTAATCCTTCCATAGCTCCACTTCATCACTCCTACTCTCATCTGTTATGTTTTTCCATAACGCTAATCACTACCTGAATGAATATGATAAAATCTAACAATCTTCTCCCTTGCAATCTGCTTCCACGACTGATACACACTCTATAAGGAAAGCAATTTTTGACTGTTTCATTAACTATAATATTTCTAGCACCTAAAACATGGATAATTATGTACATAGTAAGAATACTTGAAAGAATAAATAATTGAATAAATGAATGAATGAATTATAATTTACTATTATCTACATTTCTCTTTTCTCTCTGCCTAAACTTTCTGTTTATAAATTACTTATACTAGATTATTCTTTTTCACTTCTTCTTAAATGTTTATGTATTTTTGATTCAATTTTTTGAAATAGTTTTTATACTTTATCTTTCAGATCTTATGTTCTAGTGTTTGTCTGTCGTATATTAAATTAGCCAAAGGGTTTGTCCTTTCATTATAGCTTATGTACACATTCATTATTATTTTATGCACTTAATATATTTTATAAAGGTACTCTTTGGAGATTTGTTTTGAGAATTTGCTTTTATGAATTTATGATTTTCTTCTGTTATCTTCATCGTGTTACTTTCTTGAAGACAGGTGTTTTTCTCTAACGAAATATTAAAATGACATAAAAGAAAAATCTATGAGGGAAATTAATGTGAGAGAATATATCTATATACAGTTGGCTGAGGCCCCTGTTAATAAGAAAGAAAAAGCAGACCAAGAAAGACAAAACTATGAGAATTAAATTCAAAAAGACAGAATTAAATGATCATACTATCCATAAGTAACAGCCTTGCATTCAAAACCATCATCACATTACATATTCTGCAAGTCATATTATCACATGTTGTACACACTGTCTCCAAGAGAGCATATTATCTTTATTTTTAATTTTTTAATTTTTTTATATATTTAGGACAGGGTGTGCAGGGTGTCACTACATAGATTGGACTCGTAGTGATCTTCCTGTTTTTAGCCTCCCAAAGTGCTGGGATTATAGGTACAGGCCCAGTAGCAATAGCTGCTATGTCAGCATGCCCCATGGGTGGGGCCAGCAAGGCATGCAGGAATTGAACCCCAGCCACTATGCTCTGCCAAAACAGGTGCTTGAGTCCTCTGAGCTATCAGGCTGGCCTCTACATATTTTCTTTTAGATAACCAAGGGTTTTCCAGAGACTGACCTGGTATTCATCCTCCTTGGAAGAAACTCTTGGGAAGATAAATGAAATAAATTTGCCTTTTGAACCTTATGCTTATCTTCCTCTGTGCAGCAAGAGTAGGCATTTCTGGAAGAAACTTGACCACAGGAAGTGAAGTCCTGCCATAGATCTTGGGGTGGAACTTAGCAAGAGTTAGATTCTATCAGGAGAAGAAGCTTAAGGCTTGGCCCATTGACACTGAGTAGAAACTGGTTTCAAAATGTGAAAAAGCTAACTCACTCAAACTGCAAGAGGTAAATTGAAAACAGAGTAAAATAAAAGTTACCCAGGCATATTAAATCAATGGGTGATTCATTATAAAGCTTGGAGATTTTCCATTTGCCATTAGGATTGGTAAATAGTACATACAGTAAAGTCAACATTTTGGATGAGGTGAGTTTCTCGGAAACTGAAAAAGTCAAACATTCAAAATTTTTCATGTGGAGGGACAGATAAAAGCAGTAGTTGAGAAGATCTCTCTCTCTCTCTCTCTCTCTCTCTCTCTCTCTCTCTCTCTCTCTCCCCTTATTGGCTGGCTCAGGCTGCCTTAAGGGTAGGTCTGGTAAGGCGTGTGGAGCTGGGGGTCAAACCATGGTCCCCAAGGCCTGACTGGGTTTGCCCAAGCAAGAGCTTAAATGACTGAGCTAACGGGCAAGCCCCCAAACGCAGTAGTAGAGAGAGATCATGAGAGGTCATCCAGCCAGTGCCGGAGTTAGAGCACATATCAAATTCATCCTTTTATGTCTAAATATTAGTGAGGCCTCTTATCCACAGAGAAAATCAAGGCCTAGTGAAGCTGTCAAACTTAACCAAAGGGAAAGGCACTGTAGCTACAAGATTAGAATCCACATAGAGAAGCGAGGTGTTTTGGGCTGGGGATGTAGCTCAGTGGGAATATACTTGCCTAGAATGTATAAAGCCCCGGTTTCAAACTCAGCCCTAGGCAAAAAAAAAAAAAAAAAAAAAAAAAAGCTAACAAATAAACAATTGAAACAACAAAAAAAATAATAGAAGTGACCTTCTTGATCAAACACCTTCAAATTGTGTTTGTTTAGCACTAGAAAATTCAAACCATGATTTTCCCAGCAGAAAAGCACACCACCATTTTTTTGTTACACATGTAGTTGGTTTCATAACGAACAGTTATTATAGTAGTAGTGAGGGAATCCAAGATTACATGTATTTAGATAGCAAGAACTTTAAAAAAAACAAACTCTTTAAAATTAATAACTTACATTCAATAAAATGTATCCATTTTGAGTATAGATTTTAATGACTTTTGTAATGAAGACTATGTCAATATTCAAATATTTTCACCCACCAAAATAATTCTCTTCTCTTTATTGTCAGTTCCTTCTAATACCACCTTGAGTATTCTCTTAGTTTGGTGTCTTTCCTTAAACATAACACTGAGAGTCAACTGTGTGAATTTCTTCTTACTCAGTGTTATTTTATAATATAGATATGTCCTATTTGCTAATCCACTTCCATGGTAGTAAAAGTTTAAAATTATTTCCTAAATTGTGCTATCATGGATAAATACATTATTAACATTTATGTACAGAGATTGATTTATGTTTCTTTATAAATTACTGATAATTTGATTGCTTGAGATATGTCAATCTCATATTCTTAGAAATTGACGAATAGTTCCCCAAAGTGGCAATCTCATATTTACAGTAGGAATGTATGAAAATTTTACTTGTTAAATTATCTCACCAATAATTAGTATCTCAGTATTTGTAATTTTACCATTATTGTGGTCATGTGGTGATATAACATTGTTATTTCTATTTATCTATAATTTTTATTGAGGTTTATCATCCTCAATAAAAATTTCCTGTCTGTCAAATAATTTTTGCTAGTTTTCTGTTTGAACTGTTTATTACTGAGTTGTATGAGTTCTTTATAAATCTCAACAAAAAAATCCTTTAACAGATACAAGTATTGCACATATATATGTTGGAAAGTTTGCTTTATGTTTTGTTTTATGAATTATATATAAAAGGCAGAACTTACCTAATTTAATCAAGTATATCAGTTTTCTGATCTTTAAACATTTTTAAGCTCAAAAACATGAGTTCTTATGTTTTTTGTCTGGAAGTTTTAGAGCTTTATCTATCTATCTCATTTTCTCTGTCTCTCTTTCTTATTATCAGTTTTAAGATAAGTCTGTGAAAGGGATGAAAAGAAGATTCACCTTTCTTCAGTAATTCCGGCTTTATAATACCATACGTTCAAAAGGCTGTTTTTCATTGGACTGCCTGTATGCCTGTCATGAAAATCTCTCTCTGTCTCTGTCTCTGTCTCTGTCTCTGTCTCTGTCTCTGTCTCTGTCTCTCTCTGTCTCTCTCTGTCTCTCTCTCTCTCTCTCTCTCTCTCTCTCTCTCTCTCTCTCTCTCTCTCTCTCTCTCTCGGGCTCCCATTCTGTCTGTTCATTGTTCTCTGTATCCTTCTTCATGCTGCCTGTACTGTCTTGCAGGAGAGATGCCTGAATAAGGATGGAAGGAAAGACGCAGAGGACTTTCCTGGCAGGAAGTGATGTGTTTCCTTGCTGTAAAGGTAACAATGTCAGCCATTTCCAAATAGTAAAATTCACTTTTAATTTTAATTTATTTTATTTTTGATTCCTCATTTGTTAAGCATTTCTATGGCCTTTAAATATAACATATATGCTAGATGCAATATTTCATTTTTGCTGTTTTTATAGTCTTAACTAATGACTTTCATTCTGTCATTTACATCAATACTTTTTTGCATCTACCTGAAGTAGGGTGCTGATTCTAAGGAAAAGGTGAGCACAGAGATCTCCACACACACCATTCTCTTAGGTACTTCGTATGTTATAGAAGTTATTTCAACTACTTGATTGTCAGGCAAGCCTCCCTCAGAGAGCCTCAAATGTCAGTCCTTCCACAAGTCAGCCATGGCCTCATTATTGGAAACCTGGTAGGGAAATTGAGCAGTTATATTTTTTGATCATACCTGGTGGAAAGATTGCCTTTGCTAAACAGACACAAATAGATCCAACTTGAGGCCTTTGGACCAGATTTCAGATTAACTATTTTGATAAATTCTGAAAGATATTAATATGGAAATGTCTAGCAGAAAAATGTAATGTAAAGAACCTTAATAAATAGATGGATTGATCAATTGTGTGTGTTTTAAAAACATAACTGATAGGAAGACAGAGAAATTTGTTCATCTTATTTATTTATCTACTTAAAACTAAACAATGAATCTGCATGATGTCTTGGACAGATTGATAATTTATTGAACGAAGTTGATAGGTTACTTTTGTTTAAATGATTGCATAATGAGAGAGATAAACCAATGCTTACAGACAGGCCATTTATTCATAATTAACTCCATGTTAGCAATTAGGCAAAATCTTCTTTACGAGATACATGCTTGACATAGTCTAAGGTTGACATTCTGTTTGTGTTGGCCTAGGCAGTGAATGGAATACATTCCTCAGGCTAAGATTTTGTAAACTGAAATATTCCAGCTCACCTTTGTACCTTGAAAAGTAATACAGATAAAATTATCCTAAATTCTAATGTTCAATCCAGATAAGTCATTAAATTTGAAGTTCAGGTGGAAGTTTTAGCAGTGTATAACTTCTGTTGGCACCTAAGCGCTAAAAGTGATAGGAATATACATCATCTTGCTAACTTAAGCTGTTGAATTTAAGTAACTCTTTGCACAGATACCTGGCTTAAACAATTCCATATTTATAGCCTTGTATGCTGTTCTCTTCTATAGAGGTACAGGCTTTAAAAGCCCAGAGTATCAAGTGAGTAACACTCCATAAACCAATATTTTTAATAGACTAATCTGATTGTCAATCAGCTTCTACACCTATCTGAAGACACATTTGACATTTTGTCTATATTCATTTATCAAGGGTCTAAAAATAGATTTAATTTAATAACATTAGTGTTCAACTTGTCCAACATTCAGATCCTATTCCGGGGGGAACAATGCTTGTAGCAATGGTAAAATTAGGAAAGTTGTTTTATGTTGCGTTAGTTAACATATGCAAGCTTACTTAACATGTGGACGGCAAATAAGTGTAATTACATTAAAACAAGGAGCTGTAGCACAGAAGCAATAAAAATAGACTAGGTTGTATTATTAATTCTCGTGTTAAGGGTTTTGAGCCATGTTGATTGGCCTGAATTTTTTGATTTTGTTATGGTACAAAGGGATTGTTTGAAGTAATTTGTCCCCGAGAGAGGCTCACAATCCCAAGCGGGTTTCAATTCAGCAAAGCAAATCTAATTTTGTTTGCTTTATGCAAACCAGAAGGGGCTGTGGTTCATTCTGTTTTCACTGGAGGGGAAAGGCACACTAATGGGACCTGCTGGAACGCATGCATTGCAAACATCATACCCCTGCATATATTAAATTTAGCTATGTGATGCACTGTGTTCATCATCTCATTGTGTACACAGATACGCTTTAGAACAAAGCCTTTTAATAGCGAGGGAACCTTAGTACATTATGTCAATACTCTGTTGTATTTATATTTAATGCTGCCATTGGAATACCTGCCCTTAGTCAGAGTATGTTCCTATTTGTGATCATTTTGCATTTCAGCTCCTCCTGATGTGGAAGTGGGCCGTATACTGAGGCTATTATGCTGGAGTGTAATTACTTTAAAGCCAACATCTAAAGATTAATTATATGCAGATCGATAAAGCTTTCCAATTTTCCCAGTTTCCACCCCCACACATATACTCCTTGTATACCTGAGTTAAATTAGAAAGATGCTTAGTACCTTGCTGAAGGACTAGGACACATAACCATCTGAATATTTGGGCTGGAAGATAAATAGATGATAGCAGTATCTGCACAACAGGTAATGCTGTAGACGACACCATCCCTGGAACAAATCCCCATCCTCCCACTTGCCCCCTCCCTTCCACTTGCTGTGATTGTCCCCTCACTTGCCAGATTACAGCTCTGTTGCCAGGTACATTTGATCAAATTCATCAAAATTAGAGGTTGCAGGTAATGGGAAGGGAAACCAGTATATGATAGATGATAGTGTAGGTGTTGGCTAGGTGGATTTATTCACATAAAAAGAGAATTATTTGTCAATTAAAATTGCATAATGACTGCTTCTCCTGTCATGCCAGTACCGTTTTCAGTGTGTTTTTGTTTTGGAAACAGTTCCAATGCTGCAAATAGACAGACACATCTCCAAACCCTTCAATTTGTCACTAGACATTTGGCGGCATGCCTATTTCACTGTTAATTTTCCAAAACTACATTAATTTGCTGAATGACTTTTGTGAATCAGTTCACATAAATTTCAAGATGATACTTGTCATCTATCAAAGAGTGGCTGTTAAAAGCACAGGTTACTTGTAAAAACACACTGTGTGAATCAGTTTGAAATTTGTGCTTTAGGTTCAAATATAGGTTAGCATTAATGATGCTTTTTTTCTTCCCTAATGGAAGTTGCTTAATGAAACATTACAAGGATAATCTTCCTATTGGTTTTTTTCTCTGCTTCTGCTTATCTGTTTCTTCAATTTACTGCTGTATACATTGCTAATTTGATTTGATTAGGAACACAACAGACACCTCAGGCAATTAAAATTCAGTGTGGTAGTCCCCAAAATTGTTTCATAGTGTAACAGAATTTGGTCATGAAAGTATTATATCCAATAGTTTACAATTTAAACGTTGAGCTATTACTATGTGCATAGAAACACATAGAAAGATCATATGATATTTCAGAAAGAAATTTTCTTTCTGAATTTGGCTTAGGGATATGACATTAGTTACTACCCTCTTACAACATAAGATCATGAAGAAATATAGTTGCTCCTAAAAATGTTGACCTCTTGACATATCTACTTATTTTGTTTACTAATACATTTGTTCTATAGAAGACTACTGCCTTAGTCTTGCACTAAACATTATCTGATCAACACTGACCATATATTCCCAAGCGAAATACATCCTGCTCATTTTTCAATTTTTATTTTCTCTTAGTAGGTGCTCAAAGTACAGAATGATCGCATTCCTGATGTGAATGAATACATGTACATAGCAACCCTAATTCTTTCTCATATTTTATTTGAATTATATATATATATATAATGTGTGCATATACTATGCTGTAGTACATAATGCCATACAGAGAGTATTTTAATATATCGCATATGTATATAACCTGGTATTTTAGGAATATGCTTATTATATTACTTAAGTTAATTATAAACTGTTATAATTTTATTGCCTTAGCCAGGCGTGGTGGCACACGCCTGTAATCCTAGCACTCGGGAGGCTGAGGCAGGAGGATTGGTGCGAGTTCGAGACCAGCCTGGGCTACAAAAGTGAGCTCAGGACCAGCCTCAACTGCAGAGCGAGACCCTGTCTCAAAAAGACAAAAAAAAAAAATTTATTGCCTTAATACAACAATGGGAGCTCAGTTTGGGGGGAGAGAATTTTATGGATACTTCATGAGTTCAAACCTGCAACAAATATGGCAAAAAATCAGCTGACTGTTAGCTTTCAATCTCCATGGGTATCTTTGACCAAAATTCCCCATCTTGAAATGTTGACTATTTCTGAATGCTGCTTTTATGTTTTCTAGCTTCCTCATCCATTTCTGATCCACTTTCTCTGTTACAAAAAAGAGAGAAAGCTTCAGAAGAATGAGAGGAGTGAAAAAATGAGTACTGAACCCCCATTAGGTCACACTGGTGGTCAACTCTACCAGTTTCAGCTAAACTTGCACTGTATTATGGTTGAGAAAGTATCGCTCTCAGTGGAAATGTAAAAAAAGTGCTTCTAATAAGCCAACTTGTCCTAAGAATGATCTAGACAAACCTCTCCTATTCAGAAAACACTTAGAGATGTCTGAGTAGGGGAGCTGGCCTTAATTCCTTGGTACATCTTTATGAAATGCAGCAGAGTGTGTAAGCTCTGCGCAGCTGCTGTGAGTCCTTTGCAGGCATGGCTTCTCAACCTTGAAGCTCCATCCTGAAGGCAGAGTTTGCCCAAGCTCCTGTTCTGCTCTGCAGCCTCAGCTTGCACAGGTAATCATTTCTGTTCCCAGTAAGCTTCTACCAAGTAGTGTCCCAATAAATATTTGATTCTGTCTCTGGGAAAGGAACCGCTGATTTATAATGCAGGCCAATTCTTTGCTACTCATGTGATACTCAATGAGTGAGATACAGACATGAAGTCTCCCACCATTGCAAAGCATTAGAACTACACTTATAGATGCAATGATGTTAATAACCAACCTCAAGAGTACCAATATAGCAAACTCCAATGAATTGAAAAGGGACAAGATTGGATTATTTATTTCTTTAGTATCATTCATTGAATGTAGATCTTATAATTGTGTTATTTTTTTATTTTTATGTATTCAGTACAGGGTCTACAGGGTCTCACTATGTAGATTGGACTCGTAGTGATCCTCTTGTTTTCAGTCTACCAAGTGCTGGGATCGCAGGTGTGCACCACTGTGCCCAGTCTCAGTTGGCATCTCAGCATGCCCTGGGGGCAGGGCCAGCACAGAACACCAGGTATTGAACCATGTTGATTTGAATAGTAGCAGTATACCACCAAAATCCTGCCAAATTAACAGTTGACTCTTACAAGTTGGTGTGAGCAGTCCTATACATCCCTGCCTCTAGTCCATCTCAGTTAGCTTCCTGAGTCTCTAACATTAGTCCAGAGTTGTGCCTTGGCAAATGTGAGAATATCAGCTCCAGCAATAAGTAAAATAACTGCTTGCCTATCAACTTCTTCTAACATGGCTGTGTGGTATTGCCTCCCAACTATATTTCAGTGTGCCTTCCTTTTTTTTTTCTACCAGAGTACCTGGTTTGACCTTTGTTTTATTCAACTGTGAGGGAAGCATAACCTCTGTCTACATTCCTTTGTCCAGAAACAGTGATTTTGCAGTTGCATATAAAGAAGATTAAAAAGCGACCTGCTACATAATGGTGTGGGGCACTATGAAATCTTACTGACATGGGTCTGGGAAGACTGCCTGATCTGTATTTGGAACAATGCTATTTTGTTTAATTTGATACATGTGTGGGCTTTTTATTCAAATAGAGCTGAACAGTTTGTTCTGGTGGAGGGAAAAAGGCTGCTCGTTATAGAAAGGTTATTTATCGTTCACTGTAACACTAGGTGTTCTGAAGAAAATTGTGAGGATTCTCCTTCTGGGGCTGTATGTGGCTATCCTAGCCTCTGTCCTAAGAGATGGAGCAAAGGCTGAAGGAAAGAGCCTTGGAGGATGTTTCAGGGCAATGTTTCAGATGTTCTCAAATGAAGATGGTTTTCAGCCTTTAATAATATTCAACTATCATTGCATCACTCATTTTTGCAACTAATTGGACATTTTAAAGGAAGAATTCCCAGTGCTTCAAAAGATTCCATGACAACATCAATTAACACCTTCTTGGAGGAAAGTATATGGGAGAAGAGCTAAACAGATTTTAGCAGTGAGCACAAGTGAGCACCTCCATTAGGTCAAACATTGCAAGGTCAGCCACAGGGTCTTATAATATATAATTCATACCAAGCAACAAATTTGGCCTTACAAAAAGAAAATCATATCATTTGGGGGCAAAGAATATCTGAATAACTCACATAGTGAAGTGGGATGGGGTGGAGGGGAAAAAGACATTTAAAATGGATCTCAAAGGATGGCTGGAAATTAAATATAATGGACATGAAGCACAATTTAACAGAATTTGTTATTGAACATATTTGGATATTCTTCCAAACTATAATTTTAAAGTATGCAAGCTATACAGAATAGCATTGAACATAGCCCACACAGTTGCACTGGAATCTGTTCCTCCTTTCTCTCAGGAAACCAGCTTTAAATAGTTAAATCTTAAAAGATAGGATCTTGGAGCCAAGTCTTAGAGATGAAGAAGGAGAAGAGGAGGATATATATGTGTGTGTGTGTGTGTGTGTGTGTGTGTGTGTGTGTATATATATATATATATATATATATATATATATGAAAAGTTTGAACAAAGTAAAGGGGATTGTGAATTTATCATCCAAGAAGATGTATGTTAATCAGTCAAGAAAGAAAGGCTTTTTGTCATAACAAATGATAATGTACTAGTTCATGAGCAACTTGTATTAGTCAACTTTCCAACACTGAGGCACCATACTTAAGGAGAGGGTTAATACGGTTCATGGTTCAGAGGATTCTGCCCATGATAACTGAATCAAAAGAAGACATAGTACAACAGAAAAATGTGGCAGAACAAAACAGCTTAGCTCATGGCAGCTGAGAGACAGAGCAGGGGAAGAGTACCAGGGAGAAATGGGGGAAACAGAACCTCTGTGACCTACCCAGGTACTTCCAGGAATGTGCTCTATAATCTGCTAGAAGCTTCTTAATCCAATGAAATTTACACATCATTATTTACAGTCACAATGCACTCATGTTCAACTTCACATCCAACCACATTCTTTAAACCACATTCTTTTATTTCCAAATAAAGATGATAAAAAGTTCATAAGTATGCCTAATATAATATAACTATCCTGCATTCAAGGGAAATAACATAATCCTGTCCTCAAAGTCTTGTTAGTTTCAGAATTTTTTTTCAAAAGTCTAAGTTCAAGTTTCTTGTGAGACTCTAGGAAAACTCCTAACTGTAAACTTCTATTAAATGTAAAATCTAAGATACGGAATTCCAAAACACAATGCCATGGGGTATATATTCCCATTTCAAAAAGGGAGCATAGAGGAGCAGAAGGGAATCAGACAATAGCAAGATCGAAAACCACAAGCGAAGACATTGTATCTTGTATTTCTTTGCCCAGCATCTGGAACTCAAGACGATAAAACATGAATTCCAAAGGGCATGAGTGACCACATACTGTGCCCGCTCCCCAGGCTTAGACCACAAGTTCTCTCTCTCTCAGGCTGGCTCTGCTCACAGATTTCAACTCTCCTTGACCTGTGTTCCATATTCCTGCCATCCCTAACTTCCTGTATGTCCACTGTGTCTTTGGTTTCGTTCCTACAGTTTCATACTTTCCCTCTCAGTGAGTTCTTGCCCTGTTTTGAATCTCATTGGTTGCCTCCTTATACCACCACTCTTCCATCTGACATGCAAGCAAAACGACAAGCAAATGGACAATGCCAAAGTCCACTGTCAAGTGGACAGAAACTAGACTCTCTTTGGATCATGTGACAATAATCTGAGTATCTGGGTAGCTAAGCATGGTGAAATGAATCCCAGGAGACCAAGCCCGTAGGAGGCACTTCTTGAACATGGGTGCCAGGGGACTGTGCTTAAATGAAAGTCTGAAACTTCTGCACTCTGAAGTCTGTGATGGATGAGGAATTCCTGACTTTTTCAGGTGATTTCAGAGCATCTTTTCTCTCATCTCTGTGTCAAGTGCTTGCTTTCTTAATGATGCTAATTATACCTCCTTTGGCCCCAAACTCACACATAGTTCTTTGTAAGCCAAATTCTAAGACTTTCAAGTTGTTGATCTATGGGCTTTTGTCCTTGATTCTTACTATAAATCATAATAAAAGTATTCACTGGGAATCAGATCCCACCCTCAATCTAGGGATATCTTCAAATTTCCTTTACTGGGTTATATCGTTCTCTACATTTAACCTCAGTTGGCTCATAGCATGAGCAAAATATAGACATTTTCTGGCATAATGTTACATGCACATGCTCTGGTCTGAGCGCCAGTGGAGTTCTTGTTCTCCACCAAACTGAGTTCAGCCTAGCTTTCCTTTCAGTATTCTAGTCCTGTAAGATCCAAGAAAAATCATCGATCAAGCTCTGTTTACAGTATTGTAGGATTTATATAACCATGTCACCAAAGCTTTCCCAGTTTGTCCCACAAGCCTATTCCAAAAGCATCTACACCACATGGCTAGGTGCGATCAACAACGACCCGAGCTCTCTGCCACTAACTTTCTGTCTCAGTCAGCTTCCCCTTCTCTAAGACAAAATGCTGGACACTCAAAAGTTAAACAAGAATATATTTAGCTTGGCTTGCAGCTGAATGTGTTCAGTCCATGATTAGCATGTCTCAAGGCAGAAATCTTACAGCAGAAGCATGTAGAGAATAGAGCTGCCCGGCTCATGGCAACCGGGAGGCAAAGCAGGGAAACAAAACCAGAGAGGAAATGGAAGCAGGACCATGGACAGCATCCAGAATCAGGTGTACATGGCCCATACCACCACATCCAAGAGTGAGTTCTAATTTGCTATTTATTTCTTAAATTAAGTTAATATGCCGAGTTTAACAGCCATGCAACTGTTACATGCCAAGCATAGTGGTTTTATATGTGTTCATCATTATCTCTATAAAACACTGCCAGTGCAGATGATGCCCAGGTGTATTAGTCTGCAGTAATTATACGAGGTACCCAAACTCAGGCGCATCGGTTTAGGAGGGTTGAAAAATGGAGGTTTATGAATAGAATACAAGGAACTTAAACTTAATCTTAGAAAATATATACAAAGGAAATCAATTCCAATAGGCCATGATACAGAAAGAAAGATTTTAGTATCATGTGTGGGATGTTCTTTTTTTAAAAAAAGTACTTATTTGTTACAAGGTCTCACTATGCAACTGAGGCTCATAATGACCCTCCTGTCTCAGCCTCCTCAGCACAGGGATTACAGTTGTGCACCAACACTCTGGGTTTCAGTGGGCAGCATAGCAAAGCATGTGGCCAGCTCAGCATGCAGTACAGGTGATCAGACCCAAGTCATTGCACTTTTCCAGGCAGGTGTTTACACTGCTGAGCTATCTCCCTAGGACCTGTAGGATGTTCTTGAGGTGGTCAGGATTATGGTCACAAATGAATATAGATTTGAACAGCAGGAATGAATCTAAAAACAACTTAAGAGAAGATACTAAAATTACTTCACATCAGGATTGCAGGATATTAGTATAAAAAACAAAGAGGATTGGAATGAAGTTGTATTGTGTGTATGTGATGTGAAATGTACATAATAACTATAAAATATACTGGTAGCATTCATAGTGATAATGAATTTTCCCACTCTTTAGTTAAATATTTCTCTTCTACATCATTAATACTTTCCTGTGTCTGGAAACTTCTTATCTTCCTCCTATTACTTGATTCTTTCATTCCAAGACCTTATATTGCATGTAAATACAATCAATAAATATGATCTGTAAAAGGTAAAGCAAACTGAATAGATTAACAGTGCAAAGCCCGTGAAAGCCTGTGAGGTTTTTAAAGACTCTTTCGGCCAAGAAGCAAAACATGTGTCTCAGTGCTGTGACAAAATACCTGACACTCACAAGTAAAGGGCAAAAATGTTATAGCTTGCAGAAATTTCACTCCATAGTTGGTAGACTACACATGGGGCAGCGTGGCAGAGAGGTTTAGAGAGGAGAAACACTTCATGGCATGCCAGACGGGAAGCAGCCTGACTTCCTTCCATTTATTCCATCCAAACTACAAGCCTATTGGGTGGTACCCTCACCAGGGCCATGTAAGCCCATCATCACAATCAGAGCTGCCAAACCAATCAGTGGACTGGTCCAATATCACAACCATAATTTTGCCACTGCCGAAAGACCCATATCTAACATAAACCATAATAGCATATATCAGATGGATGGGATTCTTTTTCTAAGCACAGCTCACAACAGAGGTTTAAAAAGGACAGATAAATAATTTGGAAAAAGGCCAGCCAGATAGCTCAGCACACGGAAGAACCTGCTTAGGCAGAATGCAGCAGCCCTGGTCCATCCCTGGAGGACCATTACCACGCACCCTCCTGCCCCTGGGGTGCAATGACATGGCAATTTTGAGACTGGGCATGGTGACACACACCTGTAATCCCAGAGCTTGGGAGGCTGAAAACAGGGAAATCACTAGAGTCCAGTCTATGTAGTGAGACCCTGTAGATCCTGTACTTAATACAATAAAAAAAGAAAGAAAAGAAATCTGAAAGAATATGAATGGTCAAGCCATACAGAATGTGAGGGAAATAGGAATGTCACTGATATGATGAAAGAGAGACTATTGGAACTCATGTAGCATCACAGAGAAAACCAGCTCAAAAATGCTACCATGTTACACTAGATGGGAAAAGGTAGAGAATGGAATGAATGTAAACTTCATCGATTAGAATAGGTTAAAAGCCAGAGAACAGCGATGGACCAAGGTACCAGCAAGCATGACCAAATGGTGCAGGCTGTAGAACTAAGTGCCTTTCATTTATTCATGGAAAGCATCCCCCATACACCAACTGTCATTGAAGTCTTAAGTAAAATTTGAGCGCAGTCTGGCCAGAAGTTTCACCATCACATCATCCGTGGGATAGATGAATAATAGAGGAAGCCAGTGCTTACTGTTCACTCACAAGAGACCAGGTTCACTCATTTCTGAGCGAGAGCGCCATTCAGCAAATATGAGGTTACTTTTATATAAAACAAGTTGCTTAAAGCTCCAAAGGTCAAAGAGATGGTGCTGGTAACATTATTCAGATTCCAAGAACTCCACCAAGACATAAGAATTCGTGTTCCCACTAGCCTCTGATAGCACATGAATATGCACAGTCAAGAGATGCTGAAACAAGTCATTCAAGAGAAAAGAGAAACAATTCTACCGTCACAGCTCCCACAATGTGAAATCACTTAGAGTCTCTTATGGCTCTAAATTATTAGAACAGCCTTAAAACACGTTTATGTGCCATGAAATATATGGTAGATTGTTCTGTCTGCCCAACAAGGCAGAGTCTATGAAAGGAACTCATCAAAATGTTAACCTTCCTGATTGATTCAAGAGTTGATGACACTACATGTATGCAAATGAGTTTGCAAACATTTGGGCAGCCCAATCCATATATTGGATACTTGAATCTGTTTTGTAAGTGCAGACAGGAAAGATTGGCTATCATATTACATGAATTACCAATGTCATTATTGGAATTATCACATAAACACTTCTTCATGGACATACTTAAACTAGAACCTTTATTTTTATTCTTAGTCCTCCCCTTCTGCCCTTTCTTCCTTCCTCCCTCCCTTCCTTCCTTTCTTCCCTCTTTTTCCTTTTCCTTTCCTCCCAGATGAAGAATGAAGTTATGTTCAAGTCACAGCAAATTCCTCCCCTTATTTCCAGTGAAGGTGTGGTGCATATTTCTTAGGAAGAAACAGAGTCATCTCTATCAGTGTGCTTGCTTTTGGCAGCAAGCAGGACAGTAGCCACAGTTAGCCAAAAGACCTCTGATGTAATTGCCAGTCACTTCCTCCATTAATAAATCTTCTAAAACAGTGAACCATGCATGTAAATATTGCCCTTGCTGAATGTATTTATTATGTGTTGATGTTGATTGTTTAAAAAGGGGTTATGGTTCAATAAATTGAACACCTGAGCTGAGCTGCTTGTAGGATGAAATTGAGAGATGAGCAGATCAATTTAGACTCACTTCTACTTTTCGATCTATTTGATAGATTTTTTAAAACTACACTTAGAGCCCCATAGAGGCAATAGTACTCTGTGTTCTCACACACACCTGCCTTCAAGCACCCCTTCTCCGGGCACTCCCAGTTTCGGCCCTCCCATGGGCTTCTGAGCCTGAAAGTTAAAATTCACAGAGTATGCTCCTGGCCTCTGCTCTCTGCTGAACTGGGCTCATTTATTCAGCTGGTATTGTGAGTTTGGGGGCGCGACAGTACATCTGACCCCTTTGGGGTAAAATTTGATCTGGCATTTCATTTCAAGGGCTCAGCCACCGGTCTGTCAAATCTTCATTTTGCGGGTGCCCACTAGAAGTGCTGACGCTTGTCTCTAACTCCCTCGGCTTTCATCTTTCACTGGCAATAAACATGTCACCCTGCTGAGGTGAAACACAATCTGGAATTAAATTTACTGCATATAAAATATAGTGCCCTCTTTATTGGTTCAAATACTTGTCACTCATAATTTATTTGCCTGTGTATGGCCTTCATGCAGAAGCCAGAGTGCTGCCAACCAGGAGCGGGCTTACATGTGCATTTTTGCTGTGATATTTTTTTTTTCAGTTTTCATTCTTTCCCATCCTTGGTCCTAAAATCCCACTTATTCACTTCAGTTAATCTGTTTTCTGTGAAGCACCTCAAATAAAACCGGAGCCCTTGACCAAAGTGCGGCAAGCGTGGCCCTGAAAGCGTTGGCGTCGGGCTTCTTGGCTGAGCAATTGCATGTTCCCAAGGGAGTGGTAAGAGCATGGCACCTGGTAACGCCCTCCAGTGAGCAGACCCCAGGCATGAATGGGGGGAGGACGGCTCAGCCCGCATCAGTTTCAGCCTCCCACTTGCCATGCCTTCCCTTCTGGCACTCAACTTCTCCATGGTTTATTCCAAATACTGTCGATCAGCTTTAACTAATACAGTTCTTGTATGAAGCACCTCTCTAATCTCTTCAAACACAGATGTGGAAGCACAGCTTAGAGCATGGAGGCCAACAAAAGCCCTCTGCCTGTACTAGTGATTAGCTTTGATTGACACAGAGCCCTTCTGCTTTCTTCGGCATCCTTTCACACCCACAAATGACTGTCTGCAAATGGAACACACAGGGTACAGTGGCACCAGCTTTAGGAAATTTTCGGGGCAACCCTATTAGAAGATAACTCATAAAACATGCAGTACATACCAGATGTGAGGCTCCCCTCTCATTGCTATTTCATTTTATCTCATAGTCCTGTCTCTTTATAGAAAGTCTTTTAATGAACATTAATTTATCATTCAGAATGGTTGGAACACAAACGGATGCACCATTTATTTTAGCCTCTGTTTTCATCATATAACCACGTATACTAATATGTATCAGAACAAAAATGTTAGGTTTCAAAATGAATTCAAATTTCTTTTAAATATGAGTTCCAACTTTGAATTTAACACTCAAGTGGAATTAAAAATCACGAGAAATGGATCCGTATCAGTGACAAAAATCTGGAGGATTTGAAGAGCCTGTAAGAGCAGACTCTTCAAGTTACTTTAAGAAATTTATTAATGTCCACAGAAGATAATGTGTTTTTGCTTGATATTAATTCTACCAACTTGTCTCATTTTGTGATATGAAGCCTGGAAAACCCTGCAACTTTCTGTGGTTACAAGGAACTGCCAAAGTGACAATGAGTAAAGGGTCCTTCCTCTTAGCAGAAAGAATATTGTCACCAAGCAGGAGCACTATGGTTTTTGAAATTGTTCCCAGCTGCTTCCAGGATGACCCTCAGGATTTCTGTTATCTGGTTTGTCTTCATCCTGCAATGTCAGCTATACTGCTTAGGCAGATGCAGGGGTCAGAGGTTTGGTCTGAACTTGGGGAGCGCTGAGATGGAGACTGGGAATGGGTGTGGTGACATGCAGCTATAATCCCAAGTGCCTGGGAAGCTGAAAACAGTAGAATCACTATGAATCTGATTTGTGTAGTGAGACCCTGATGACCCTGTAGACCCTGTACTAATTTTTCTTTTAAAAATGTCCAGCTATAAAGTTTTCTGGTGTTTACAGATGTCATTTAATTTTTCTGAAAACCACCCCCTGAAAACAACCAGTTTATGACTAACGGGATGTGAAATGTCTCTCTTTACCCGCCTTCTCCCAGAAATAGTATGAAGAGAGACACTTAGAATAGGAATTCTTGCTCCAGTCATCAACTCAAGGCCTAATTCTACTTATACTCACACATATGCAGTTAGATATTCTATCCATTACTTACACAAAAAACAATCTTGTAAAAAAAAGAGCATACCATTTTCTAGTTTTCATTTTGAAAAATTTCAAAGTAGCCTGTTAAGTGTCATATGGACTTACCAACTGCTTTCAACATGTGCTATAAATGAATTACATATATAGAGGCACAATATTTTGAAGGAAAATGTTAATATTTCCAAAATTATCTTACCTCTGGAGGCAACCAATCTCTGGACATGGAACATACACCCTAAAGGCCATCCTGTAAGCAGGTGGGAGCTACTTGGAAAATAATTTCAAGATGATAGAAACAAGTGTAAAAAATAAATTGTTCTGGGTACATTTCCTATTTGAAGGCATAAAACTGACATCCAAGCCATTCATTTCTTGTTCAAAATTTTTCAGTTAGTGAGTGGAAGAGTAATACTAAGGTCTAGTTTTCTATACAGTAGTGTTCTTGGCACCTCTTAGATTTACGAGTGTATAGTAACTTCCAGGGAAACACCTAGAATAAACGCACACCAAGGTTCTGAGCCCTCAATGCTGACAGTTGCTGCTGATGGGCTCCGTGCAGTGAAATGAGCCAAACTCACGTGGGGCCAGCAGAAAAGGATGGGGAAACACGCTATTGGGAAAAGTCCCACAAAGTACTACTTTTATGTTTTTAGAATCTTCATGAAATCATTTAATATTAATTAAGTGGAAATTATGCTATTCCTATTAATTTAAGAAATTTTACAGTTTAAGACTTGGTTGCTATTTTAAGAAATTCAATGAACTTTGAGCTTCTATTCTGCATTTGAAAGAGTGCTTCTGCGTCCACATGTACTGTTTCCACAACTCCGTTATGAATTCTTTCACAGATGAAGAAAATAAAGCTCCCACAGGGACAAAATGACTTAGAAAAGTCACAGAAAGCTAAGCTGTAAGCCTGGTTTTCTGACTCAGTCTCTGCTCCTCCTGGCACACAGTTGCTGAAAGTGACCACGACCATACCAACCTAAGCACGCACAACGTGAAGACTAATTATAAAAGTGAGTCTGATTTTTGGCTCATTCTCCGCCTACCTGCTTCATCTTCTTCATTTTAACCATTCTCCAAGTCATCATCTGCATATTGTTTGAATTTTCTTACATCCTTAAAAACAACAAAAGAAAAAAGTTTGAAGCTACTGTATCTGTTACCATGCATAACATTTCACTAGATATTTTAGAAAGAAACCATGATGCATAAAATATAAAGCTAGATTAGTATGCTGAGCTGTAAAAGACTTAAATCAACAGCTTCTGACATTGCCAGTTCTGCCAATAACCCACTGCGATTATGGAATATTGGACTATGTATATAAGTACTGTCTCTTAGTTCAATGAGAAGAAATTTTTGTACCAATAATGATGAGAAAATTTATCATATCTGCATCCTGTACTCTGAATAACTACTACAAGGACAATAATATGCATTGTATTAATTATTGGGGATGTATTATTAATGTGTTTTGAAACTGTCACATTGTTATTTCTCATTTAAAGTAATAAAAAAAGAAAAAAGACAATAAATAAATAAGAAAGTATAATTTTCCCTCACTATACAATTACACATGACCATAAAATAATCATTTTTATGCAGAACTTGGCATAGTAACTTTATATTCAAATGATAGCCCAAATTTTTGCTTACGTTTTGAAGTTTTTTTGCTGCATGGCACTTGCAATATTTGGTTCTTATATATGTATTCAAATGCAAAAATGTACCGTATAAGCACCAATAAAATCAAATGTGAAAATATACTTATTTGAGATTTTTTAATGTGATTTGTATGATATATTGTTCCATTTGGAGATCATCTTACTTGTTTATTTATTTCTTTATTTAATACAGGATCTCACTACACAGCTCGAAATTATAGTGATCCTTCTACCTCAACCCCTGCCCAGTGGTGTACCACCACACCTGGTTTCAGTGGCCTGCAAGGTGAGCCTGGGGCCCTGGAGCCAGCACAGTATGCAGTACCATGGATCAAACCTGGCCCCTTGTGCTTGCCAGGCAGGTGCTTAGACCTCCTATCTATTTACCCAGGACCTCTAGTTGACTACCATTACAAGAATCTTAAATAGATCAGTCCAAACTTCTTTTTGAAGCTTCAAATATACTGCAGTGTAAGATCTGTTAAATATGTTTTATAAAATTGTCATTTTTACCATGTACATGAATTATTGAATTATGTCTGTGTCTCCAAAACTTTAAGATAATTTAATTAGAATAAGAAATAATTGTTTTAGAATGGTCAATATATATTTGGACAAGCATGAATGTCATAGGCCTGTGAGGTCCAAGAGAAAGAAACTCAGCCAACTCATGGCTTCACTTAAACTTTAATAAGCAAAACAGATGTGGGTCTGGTTTATTTCACTTATGAGTATAAACTCAAGTTGCATCCATTTATCAATGAAAGCTTCGTGTTTGTCTTTCTTTATAGCTGAGTAATACTCCATTGTATTAAAATACATCTTTACCATCCATTCCTCAGGTGATGGGCATTTTGGTTGTTTCTAAGACTTCGCTATGACAAACTGTGCTGATACAAACACAGATATGCATGTATCACTATGGTATGATGGTTTCCATTGTTTTGGGAAAATTCCCAGAAAGGAAATAGCTGGCTTGAATGGGATTACCAGTTCTAGTATTTTGAGGAGTCTCCACACTGATTTCCATAATGATTGTACCAGTCTACATTAAACAACATATTGTCTACCTAATATAAGAATCTGAAAGAAGAAATAAAACCTGAAAGTTATAACAGATACAGTTAAATGGAAATAAACAACTTAAAGATTAAACAATGAAGAGGAGAGAAAAGATAGGAAAAATGTAGGGGAAAACATGTAAAGATAGATTAGACAGACAGACAGACAGACAGATATAGAGATATGATAGCTGAGGTGATTGTGCTAAGAATTTCCATCCGTGTTTGGAAAATGGTAGTGAATATGTAGAATTCTCACCTTGACTAACTCCATATGCTTCTATCTGTGATCTTAGCAACTGTTATGGTTTATGTCTAGTTTTCCCCCCACAGCCTCATGAGTCATGGGGTGGGGACTTCTGGAGTTTGAGATTTGATCCTTGATCCACTGGGATTATGTTTTTTAGTACTAATGAGGTTATGGTCTGAGTAGTTCTGGGAATGATAGCTGTGGCCTGAGGTGGATAGGCTAAGGCAGAGAGCCTGTTGTAATTTAAAGAGAGACAGAGAGACAGACTAACGCTGTTGCTCTCTGTTCCCCTGGTTGGTCAGTTGCCTCTGTCGCCATTGTTGCTGTTCCACCGCCATGAACTGCTGCTCTCTGCCATGTGCCACTCAGCCTTGGAGCCGGCTGAATATGAACTGAAACCTCCACAAACTGTGAACTAACTAAACTTTTCCTTCCTTCATTTTGAGTGTCGGGTATTTGTCCGAGCAATGATAGAAAAGTAACTAAGAAAGCAGCTACACTGAGGCCAGCAATGTGTAATACAAAAACCATATTTGAAATAACTGTCATCTTGGTCTTCTAAATGTGTACCATTTCTAATGTCATATCAATTGTCTCTATACTTTCTTTAAAATAAATTTTTTAGGAAAAGGTAATAAAAGAAAAAGACAGGAGTAAGAAAAACAGAAGCAGCATTTAAGGGGTGAAGAGAAAGAGGATAACACAACGGAAAATAAACGAAAGCATGAGCAGAAATCCAGGGAAGAAAATGTTAGAGATTGGAGATGCCAACAGATGCACACACAACCATGACACCCAACGTGACGGTGCTCACAACAGTCAAGGTCATATGGAATTTATCGGAGCCTTTCATGCTAAGTAGGAAAATTGAATTTAGCTATGAGTAGTTCAGCAATCAATAGAAACTGAAGAAATAGAATAAATGTAGATGTTTGTCTATCTAGGTAAGTACTGCATAAATAAAATAACACTATATAGTCTCCGTTATGGCTTATGTCTACTTGTCCCCTAAAAGCCTCATGCAATCATGGGGTAGGGACTTTTAGAGTTTTAGACTTGACTCATCATCCACTGAGATTATATGTTTTAGTAGTGATGGGATTATGGTCTGAGTACTTCTGGGATTATTGGTATGACCTGAGGCAGACAGGCTGAGGCAGAGAGTCTGAATGTCATATAAAGAGACGAAGAGGTAGGCACTCGCTGTTGATCTCTGCTGCCCTGGTTGGTCGGTTGCCTCTGTCGTGATTGTTGCTGTTCCGCTGCCATGAACTGGATGCTCTCTGCCCTGTTCCACTCAGCCTTGGACCAGCCGAATATGGAATGAAACCTCCACAAACTGTAAGCTAATGAAACTTTCCTTCCTTCATTGTGTGTTGTGTGTGTGTGTGTGTGTTAAATGACTAGGATTGAAACACATTTCATTCAGACATTGTGTGAAACACATTGGTTCAGAAGCTAAAACTGCCCGCTCAAAAGCAAAGCGTATTTTTAAATGTATTTATTTTTATTAATACATATTTGCCACGCATGCTGTTTACACTCTTCTCAGGAGTGGTTACATGTGCAGATTACAGCTTGTTTCTTTTCTTTTAATTCCTTTCCCCTTCCCTCCCCCTTCCACACTAGTTCCTGTATCCTCCTTTTCATACTTGGTATTATCTGTCTTAGCCCACACTATGTTTACATTAATTTGGGATACTAGGTTCCTGCTGTACCTAGCATTTCTTATTGTCCTAATTTCCCCTTCCCCACCATCTGACCTTCTTTCTAGTTCCCTTGGACGGTCACTCTATTGCAAAAGAACCTTCCTCTTGTCTCTATCTTGTAA
This sequence comes from Myocastor coypus, assembly GCA_004027025.1. Classification (NCBI taxonomy): domain Eukaryota; kingdom Metazoa; phylum Chordata; class Mammalia; order Rodentia; family Myocastoridae; genus Myocastor; species Myocastor coypus. Next base: position 49,846 of record PVJA010005932.1, read on the forward strand.
CATTTTATTTTCTTGCATGTGGCCTCCTTGAAATAAAAGATACCATGGGGTACTTAAGCATGTGTGTCTGGTTATTTCACTCACTATCATATTTTTCACGTACATCCATTTTCTTACAAATGTCTCAAATTTATCTTTCTTTATAGCCAAGTAACATTTAACTATATAAAAGTACAACATTTTCCTTATCCAGTCATTTGTTGATGGCTATACAAGCTGGTTCCAGGACTTAGATATTTACAAACTGTGATGCTATAGAACATTTCTGTGATTGAGTCCATGATATGCATTCTTTTTGGAGTGAGATGGAGCCCCAGTGTTGTTTTAATTGCATTTCTTGAATGACCAATGATGTTGAACATTTTTTCATATATTCATTTGCCATTTCTAGTTTTTCATAAGAGAAATGTGCATTCATCTCAGATGCCCATTTTTTGAATGAGTCTTTTTTCTTTAAAAGAAAAGAAGCACTGGTATGCAAGCACTGCTATAGTATGATAATTTAAGCTCTTTGGAGAAGGCACTTAAAAAAAAAAAAGATTGTGTCATATGGCATTGCTTTCTCCTGGTGAATCTTGCTAAGTGATTATCTATCTAGTTTAATTATTCTTTCGAAGTACGAGTTCTTCATTTCCTTGATTTTTCATAGATGTTTAGTCTCAATTTTGTCAATTTCTGTTCTACTCTTTATAACTTCCTTCCTTCGTTTCAGTTTGGGGTTGGTTTGCTGTGATCTCTCAATCATCTTAAAGGTTCCTCATAAGGCGATTTATTGGGGCTTACTCTTTTCCTGGTGTTGGCACTGACTGCACAGAATCTTCCTCTAGGACTGCTTTCACAGTGTCCCCAAGATTTCATTGAGATATACCATCATTATTATTAACTTCCAGAATTTTAAAAAACTGTCTCTTTTGATGTTTCTGTGACCTATTGGTAGTTTAGGAGGAAATTACTAATTTTGCAGAAGCTATTACTCTTTCCTGAAATTTCTTCCGTCACTGATTTCTTTCTTCATTGCACATTGGTCTGACAGTACGCATGGGCTGATTTCAACTCTTTTATATTTACTTAAGCAAAATTTGTGGACTTGCGCATAATCTGTTTTAGAGAAAGTACCACACACTTCTGGAAAAGAATGCATACTCTGCTATAGAAGAATAGAAGACTGTAAATACTGATTAAGGCCCTGTGTTCAAGGGTATGGTACAACTCTAAAATTTCTTTATGGGTTCTTTTATCCTTTTGTGAAACTGAGGTGTTAATGACCCCTACCATGATCATGTTAGTGTTTATTTGATCTTTTCATTTCAGCAGTTTTTGTCCTATGAAGATAGAGGCTCCGGTATTGGGTGCATATATATTGAGCATTGCCATCTCCCCTTGTCAGATTGTTCCTTACCTGGTAGGGAGTGACTGTCTTTTTCTCTTCTAACCAGTTTTAGAACATGTACCATGAATGATATTAGAATTACAACACCTGCTTTATTTTGGAAGTATTGATGCATGAAATGTTGTTTTCTATCCTTTAATTTTTAGTCCATGGATCTCTATTTGGGCTAGATGGGTTTCTGGAATGCAACAGGTTACTGTATTCTGCTTTTTGATCTAATCTACCAGACTGTGTCTTTCGAATGGAGAATTAAAGCTGATAACATTGAGGTATTACTTATGCATTGGTTATTCCACTGGCCAGCTGACTAATGGCATACCATTATATTCTCTTTTGAGTCTCCTGTTGGCCATTGAAGAAATCCATAGCTCTAGTATAAGCATCATGACAGCCCAAGCCTTGTTCCACAATTATTGTGCACTGATGGTAATGGCTATGTCTCTCTTACTGATTAAAAAAGAAAAGAAAAAACCAGCAATTTTATAGATACAGGTATCTAGGGGAACTATATAGGAGAAAGTAGGAATTGTACAGGAGGGGGGGGCAAGAGAATGAGCAATGTCAGAGCAGTGAGGAGAAGAGAAAAGAGAAAAAACGGTTTCTTTTGCTTTGTTTTAAATCCTCTATTCTGTAGTATGGGAAGGAAGAAATAGGAAGGGTCAAGGGATCCCACTGATGTTAAGGGCAGTTTGCTATATATTTATAAAAGAATCACAGGGAAGACTGGGTACAAATTGGTAGTGGGAAATGGAGATAAGAAAAAAGTCTGTGACTGATATAAATATTAGAAAAGAATTTAAAGGATAGTTGAAAAGCTGAAGAGCAAAGGAAAGTAAAATTGAGAATTAAAAAGGAGAAAGGAATCAGGCAAAGAGGTATGCATAAAAGTAGAAGAGATATTGGGCCCAGGCAGGATGGCTCAGTGGTCTAAAGCGCCTTCTTAGGAAAGCTTAGGTGGCTGCAGGGACCATGGTTCGATCCCCGGCACCACATGCTGTGCCAGCCCTGCCAACAGGGCAGGCTGAGCTGGCCATAAAAATAAATAAGTAAGTAAGTAAATAAATAAATAAATAAACAAGCAAACAAGACAAAACAAAAAAAGTAGAAGAGATATTAATGGATATGTGAGGATTTTCTTACACTCAATAAACTATTGGAAGAAAAAAAAAGTAAGCACACACACACACACACACACTGGCATACCTAAATAAGAGAAATAAAAGCATAAAATAATGGAATCACAGGGCAGAGGTATAGCTTAATGGCGTAAGCACCTGCCTGGAAAGCACAAGATCCTAAGTTTGATCCCCAGTATCAAAAAAAAAAAAAAAGATGTAAAATAATAGAAAAAAAGGACGGGGGGAATTGTGTGCAAGGAAGAAAGCAACAAAGGCTTAAAAAGTAAAGGATAAACTAAAAACTAAAATAAATTTTTAAAAATATTTATTTTTGTATTTTTAAATTTTTATTAATTTTAATAAAGAAATAACAATGAAATAGTTTCAAAACCCATTAGCAGGACAGCCATAATAATTAATACAATACTATACAATTTTTAAATGAAAAATAGAATGCAATCAGAGAATCATAGAAGTGGCCCCTCTCCTCAGGCCTCAGATAAGGAGCAGAGATCAGTCCTTGTTCAAGTTAGAATTCTAAGGCGCTAGTCCACCTCTAGAACGGTATTGGGGTGAGAGATCTGCTTACAGTAGAAATGATATCAGGATGATATCAGACCTCTGAAGAAGCCAAATAATATAAAGGAAATATTATCACTCCTGCTCTATTAGAATTTACATTCTCTAGAATCTAAGAATGAATTATTATTTTTTTAATAAGTGGGACAGATTTATAGAGGAAAAGAAAGCTCCTGTCTGAGACAGGGACAGAAGGGGGATCCTGAGTGGGTGATCCCCCAAAGAATGAAATATAAGAAGCACAGAGATTAAGAGTGGAAAATATTTTGGGGGAACAAAGAAAGCTATATTTGGGGGGAAAGAAAGCTTCAGTCTAAGAGAGGAAGAAAGGGTTCCAAATGGATTGCTGGGACAACATTTCTCAAGAGAGTTTTATAGAGCAAACCACCAGGTGAGGCAGGCTAAGGTGAGACAAAGCCATAATCAACTAAGAAGATCACAATTATAGTCATTTGAGGAACACTGATCCAATGGGAAATCACAAGATGGGTATGAGGTGGGATGAAACCATGATCAACCAATAAGATTACAAGTACAAGTGCTCAGGTAATAGTGACCAAGCGGGGAAGCAAGTGACACAGCAAGTGCACAGGGGCCAATCAGGGACTTTTCATGGAAGGGAGCTTTTTATCCCTCATTGGGGTAATTGATCTCTATTATGAATATACATCACCGCTGCTCGTCCCTGGGGAAAGTATATGAAAGTAGTCGTTTTTGCTGTGCAGAGTTTAACCTTTAAGGAATGTACCTCCAGCCACCGTTGCCTTTAGGCCCGGCTTCCTCTGAGAACCTAACCCTGTCTGTCTACAATATTTCTAAATAACTCATCTGACTGTAACAGAAAGGTACACCAATGTGAGCTTCCGATCCTGTAACGCAGGTTGAGCCCGGGACCCCCCCGCCCATCAGGAAAAGTCCCCAGAGTCAGCTCTGCAGCTGCCAGCAGGCTGTCTGGCCTGTCCTTCTCATCCAGTCTGGGAAGCTGGCAGTGTGAAGCAGCCACGGGGCGGTTCTGCAGCCTCAGTTCAAACACCCAGCCCTTCTCTAGGGTGGCATCTCCACCAGCTCCCCCTCTGGTGACCGTGTCTTCTGGCACGCACATCACAGCCCCAAACCCACTGTTGACGCTGGAGGTCCACCCCAGAAGCAGCGTGTCACTTCCTTCCTGCTGTGTCCTACTGCATAAGGTTGTCCTGGTGCCAGGGTAGCTCTCCTGTCCTCCAAGAGCAAAGCAGCTGTTGGTTTCACTTTGCCTCTGGCAGCTTCCCGCAACAGTCTCTCCTTCCTCTGCAGCCCCTTCTCATCGCCGTTACGATTTTCCTGTCCCCTCCCCTCCCTCACTTCCATCCCACCCCAAGCTGCTGATTTCCACATTCTGAACATTTTGTCCCAGAGAAGCTAAGTTGCCAGCACTCAATGCTACTCCCAGGTTTTCCCTCCTGAAAAGCCCATTTCTAAAAGATACCAGAGAATGGACATTAAAAAGCCACTGTCTAAGAATCAAGGTCATGGGCCTGGATGCTAAAGTCACCTAAACTGTTGATAAATCATGGGAAATAAAGGATAGATCTATGCAGGAAGTAAGTGAATGTAAAACAGTGACTAGGAAAAAAAATGAGATGACATTTAACAGAGTGGTAGAGAAAAATGCCATCAGCCATAAACCCAGGCAGAGAGAAAAGGTTACAGAATCCAGAAGTTGCCTTAGAACTCACGCAAAAGTAGACTCAACTTCTTCCTGGTGCCATGGACACCACAATTCTTGCTTCTGGAAAGTCAGTATTTTAGACAAAAATTAAGATTTAATCTTAATGTAGGCATGCTGAAATAAAACAAGGTATCCTGTGGTGAAAAGAATATTACAACATAGCTTGTTTTCAGTGGAACAGGGACTCAAGTGAGGAAGCAGAAAGAGTAGAGAGGGAGAATCCAGAAATTTGAGTTGAGCCAGAAGACAGAACTGGGGTGGAAACGACAGTTCTGAGTCACCACAGAACCTTACATTAAAGCAGTAGCCAAAGGCAACTGGGCGGCGGGGGGGCAGGCCAAATAGCTCCGTGGATTAAAGCACCTACAAGCAGGCACAGGGGCTGGGACGTACTGAAGCAGCAATGGAGACTGAGCATGGTGGCATGCCTGTAATCCCAGCTCTTGGGAGGCTGTAGACAGGCAGATCACTACAAGTCTGATCTAGTAGTGAGACCCTGAGCACCCTGTACACCCTTCCCTAAAATGCAAAAATAAAACAAACAACAACCAAGAAACCACCAAAGACAACTGGGAAACATGGGATGGAGGACCTTTTGCCCTCATTCAAAAATACAAGGAATTAAATCAGACACTGTGATAGACTGAATCCACAGCTCCCCAAATACATGTGTGTGAAACATCTAGCATTTATCTATGACACTATTGGGAAGCAGTGGGAATTTAAGGAGATGGGGTCCAGAGAATGAAAGTCAGGTTGCTGAGGGCACACCCATCAGCAGATATTGGGACCCCGGTCCCTTTCTATTCCCTTCTGTTCACTGACTGCCATAAGTGAGCAGATTTGTTCTACTGCTGGCTCCCCACTGCAATGTTTAGTCTTCCTGCCGGTCCATGGCAGGAAAACCAAGTGACCATGGATTGAAAATTGAGGCAAAAGTAAAGTTTTTTTTTTTTTTTTCCATAGAGATGGAAATTTGGCTATGGTGGTTTGTGTCTAGTTGTCCCCTCAAAGCCTCAAGAAGTCATGGGATGAACTTTAAGAGTTTGTGATTAACTCATGGTCCACTGGGATTACGAGTGTGAGTTCTACACCCAGACTGGGGCAGATGGCCTCAATGCAACTCCAGGGAGACAGATTTGCTCTCTGTAGCCACTGTTGCTACTGCTCCTCCCTTGCTCTCTGCCCTTTGCCACCACCAGGAAAGCTTGCTCTCTGCCACGTGCTGCTTTATCTTCGATCCTGCAGAGTAAGAATGGAAACCTCTAGTAACTAAGCTAAATAAGCCTTTCCTTCCCTAATTTTGAGTGCAACGTGTTTGTCCTAGCAATGGGAGAAGAGTAACTAAGACATTGCCTAAGACAAAGCACACAAGAGCCTCCATTTTTAAATACAGTGAATTGGAAGTTAAAGTAAATGATTAATTGAATGCATAAATGAAGCTATCATGAAGAAATAAAATAATAACAAATGCTGGTGAGAATGCTATGGAAAATGAAACCTAGCTACACTGTTGGTGAGAATATACACTAATACAACCACCATGAGTATCAGTTTGAAAATTCCACCAGAAAAAACCCTTAAAATAGAAATTTTATTCAAGCTAGCTATTTTCTAGGTATCTTCCCAAAAGAGATAAAAGTATTGTATTACTGTGGTACATACATATCCCCATCTGTAACAGTACAACTCATAATAGCTAAATTTTAGAAGCATCCTACATGTTCATTAACAGATGAGTAAAGAAAATGTGATACTTACACACAATGGAAAACTGCTCTGCCATAAAGAGGAACTCAGAGTCATTTGCAGGAAAATTTTCTCTAACACAAAAAACTTTTGAATGAGTCAAGCTCTTCTTGCTTAAGTATTTTCATTGTTGTCTCAAGCTTATTACTCCCTTCCAAATTATATATATATATATAGTCTGCATTTTGGTAACTATTTCTTTTTTCTACTTTTTTGGTTTTTTTTGGGGGGGAAGAATTATATTTTAGGGAAGGATCTACAGGGTGCTGAGGATCTCACTACTAGATCAGACTCATAGTGATCTGCCTGTTTACAGCTTCCCAAGAGCTGGGATTACAGGCCTGCAACACCACATCCAGTCTCTATTGCTGTCTGAATGTGCCCCAGGGGCAAAGTCGGTATGGCAGACAGGGGAATTGAGCCCCAGGCCCTGTGCAGTGCTTGCAGGCACTTTAATCTACTGAGCTATTTGGCCAGCCCTTTGGTAATACCATTTCAAACTTCAAACTCGCAACAGAATGTGGAACTATTTTGTTCCATGAAATCAGTCTTATAGTACAAATGAGAATCATACTGTGTGATTCCCTCAAGAAGATTTTATCCATTTCTTCTTAAAATATCTTTATAACTGTCATTTCATCAAGGTACATATTTTCTCGATATATTCTGTGCAGCAACAAAAAAATGTTATTTATACCTCTTTTAAGTTTAAAAGCTCTTTTCATTTATCATTATAATCTCTTGTAAAATAAGGTTGAAGATTAGAAAAAAATACTTTAGCCAAAACTTTTATATTCATTCATTTGAGTACCACACCATCCTAATTTCTTGTTCCTTAGTACTATCTTGATTCCTTGCATGACTTTGAATTCTCCATTAGTCATTATAAGGAAGTATACCCTCCTCTCATTTTTTAAGCAATATTGTATCAATGTGCTAAGTTCTCAGATTCTTGCTGCTTACAGCAGATAGGATATGTTTGATTCTAAAAACGTGCTAGACTTAGAAGACACGTTTTCTCAATGGCTATGCAAAGTGTTTAATAAAAGATAGTACATTAAGAGAAGAATTGATAAGATTTATAGACTTTTTATGGTAGATTTGTAGACTTTTTATCATTTAACCTACCAACATCTCAAGGAAGAGGTGAAAAAGTCGCCAACATCCTCACTGCGTGGGCGGGCAGTCAGTGCACCATAGATCACACCAGCTAGGGAGCTCACCTCTGTGGACATTTGCTTTTTCATCTACAATGAAGAAAATAATGTATGGTCCATTGTACTTTCTTTTAATGAAAGATCATAATCATCTCTTTGCAGCCTTTATAATATTTGTTTTCAGACTCTTCTGAGAGAATTCTAGTAGGGTCTTGGCAAGAAGCCACAGGCAAACACTTCCACTGCACTGATTCATAAGTGCCTTTGGGGTTGCATTACAACACAGTAACCCCCGAGGTTGGTAAGAAGGTCTGCAGAACTTCAGCTGGGATAGTCTGTGAGCCCACTCTTGAGCTCTAGATGTTCAAGAGCAGGATTCATACCAGTAACAGAGGCTGAAGAGACTCGATATCTCTGCTAGTGCTGAGCAATTCAATTTTACATACTTCATCTTAGGAAAGATGGTTTGGGGATGGAACTGTAAAAAACACAGTTTTCATCCTGCTGCTGTAATATAGAAACCCACAGTTCTAAATTTGGATGGTAAAACCAATAATGAATTAAAGCACCATGTTCACAATGAAAATTTATTTCCTTCTCCAGTGTTGAAAGGATGTCTTCATGGAATGGACTGTTGGTTTTTCTTTCCTTGCTCTCTGTCTGTCTCTGTCTTTGTCTCTGTCTCTGTCTCTGCCTCTGTCTCTCTCTCTCTGTCTCTCTCTCTCTTCCCTTCTCTCTATATGTACGGCTCACAAATAAAGAAACGATGCTTTCTGTTGTCATTCCAAGAGATTAGAACAAGGAGAGTTATGTAGACAATAACCAATTCTGAAATGAATGCTAGTGTTAGTGACTAGCTGAAGCACAAAACGATCCAAGGGGCAGACCTCTGGCTGGTGCTGCTCAGATTGCCTGCCTAGGCAGGAGCTAACATGTGAGTGAGAGGACATGAATCAAATACAATGATCAGAAACTTTCTCATGAAGAAGACTCAACAGGTCAGTGGTAGGACTTCCCTATCTAAAGATGTAGACAGAAATAATGGCAGCAGGACAGCCATGATGTGTGTTTTCTTACATTCAGGGGAACGTGGTTGGGTAAGAAATGAAATATAGGACCAACACTATGTTTTGCTGGACCTCAGGGCCATGCTGACTGCTTTCATCTGCTCCCTCACTCTCTATGAAGACCTATGTCAGTCATAAACATCTGACACACGGAGGTGAAGACTACTGAGTCCTACTACACTTACAGTGAACAAGAAGAGCAACTGTTAGCTCTAGTTTTCCTCTGTAATATTTTATCCTATGCTAAATGCCAATACACATTTTATTTTCCCTTCTATTTACAAGATATTCTTTAAGTGGACTATTTGGCTCTGACTTCTTTGAACAATTTAGTTTTTACTACAAAACATCAAACTTGTGCCTACCCTGGAACCTAGAATGAGACATAGCTGTGTATATCCCACTGACTCTGGCCTGACTTAGGTACTGAAGTAGCCCCATGAATTAGCTCCAGACCCTCCTGCCCAGTATCAGGGCCTAGTCTGCAGAACCAGGGATCTTCCAAAGGAACCACTGGAAACCTGACAGGGATGTTACAGGAATCACACCTGTAAGCACAGATGTGATAGCAGCCCATCATTTTACACACCCAACTCAAGATCCTGAAATGGACTGTATCCCAGCACTAACTACAGTGACCAAGGTCTCAGAAGTAATTACATTTGTTGAGAGGACTGGAGGAATTCGCTGCCATCTAAGCGCATCATAACAAGTCCATACACAGTGGGCAATGTTACAGAGTTACCAACAGCCGCATGACTTGTTTATATTTGCCTGCTGTCATATGGTCTGACCCATCACTTGGGGGGTGGCGCTAGGGAAGTTGTTCACCTGACACAAACAGATAAAAGAAGTAAATCACTACCAAAGGAAATCTATAGATCATCTATTACTAACCCTCAAAAAATGGATGCCTATGAATTTCTTCACAAAGTATTCAAGATAGTTGTCATAACAAAGAACAATAGAATATAAGAATACAGGAAAACAACTAAGCAACATCAGAAAAACAGCGCATGAATAAAGTAAGTACTTTGATAAGGAAAGAGAACATTTCCAAAACCAAAGTTCTGAAGCTAGAGAATACAATGACAGAACTGAACATTTCCAAATTAACTTTGATAGCAGATTTTATCTTGCAGAATTGCATTTTGCTGTCATATATATATATATATATATATATATATATATATATATATATATTGAAATCCATAAAAACCCACATAATGTTAGATGTAAGAAACAAGTTCACCTTGTAGAATAACAAAACCAATACACAAAAATTAGTTTTCTTTCCATATATTCCAAAAATAAAGACTCATGAAAGCAATTTCACTTAAACTAGAAAAAAGTAATTAAAAATAAATAACTAAGAAACTGAAAATATTCTATGCTGAATGTTGTAGGACCAACCAGACAGCTCAACAGATTAAAGCACCTGGTTAGGCAGACACAGGGATCGGGATTCCATCCCTGGTGTGCGGTTGGCCCTACCCAAGATCACAGCGAGATGGCAATTGAGACTAGGAGTGGTGGCACAAACCTGCAATCCCAGCGCTTGGGAGACTGAGAACTGGAAAACAGGAGACTCATTATCAGTTGGAACTGCATAGTGAGACCATGCAGAGAAAAAGAAAACCTAAAAAATTATACATTTATAGAAGAAGTTATAGATCAGTAGAAATCAGCAATACAATTATGCAAGCTATCCTGTACATGTACATATATATTTTTCCCTTCCATCAATTCTTTTCTCCTTTCCCTCATCCAAGTTCCTTTCCTTTCAAAAATTTATTTCCTTTTCACAGGATCTATTTTACCTTTTGGATTTTATTTGCTCTATAAAATTCTTACCCTACGGGAACAATTTGATGACTCATGACTATGTGTCTAGTTTCATCCATTTATCTGTTGTTTCTAATGTGTTATTTTTCTATTTTTACTTTCTTTTAAAGAAGAAATGATATAACAGTAAAGTTTAAGTGACAATAATTTAAACTAACAACAAATTTGAATATATAAATAACAAAGTTATAGAAGATACAAATAAATGAGTTGACATCAATTCATTCAATTAACCATGTTAATAAAAAAAATTCTATAGATTCAATGAAATCTTATCACAATTATAATTTTTCACAGAATAGAAAAAAAATCTGAAATTGTTGCAGAACCACAAGGAGACTGAATAGCCAAAGCAATCTTGAGAAAGAAAAATATCATACCTGGAGACATTAATCTTATGCTATCTCAAAACTATCGTGATCAAAAGACTTTGGTGCTGTCATAAATACAGACACATAGACCAATGGAATAAAATAGAAAGTCCAGAAGTGCATCCACATGACACAGTTAAATAGTTTGACAAAGACAATATGGAGAAAAGATAGTCTCTAAAGTCAAATTGTGCAGTAAATTACACATTTACATGCAAAAGAAAGTAGACCCTTATCTATAACATACTCAAAAATTACCTCAAAATTAGGATGAGAGGAGCATTACAAGGCATGGGTGGAAAGGGAGATGCTAGAGAAGGGCACAAGTTTTATTGTAACATGCACGCATTCCAGCGATCCCACACAAAGCATCATGACTATACTAAACAGCACTGTACATGCATACAATTTGCTAGAAAGATTTTGTTTCCTCCCCAACTACCCCAACATGGTAATTATGTAAGGTGAAAGTATGTTGATTTCCTTCATTGTGGTAATAATTTCACCATATGTATTCATTATGCTGAGGAGCGTTTTGTTTTGTTTTGTTTTGTTTTGTTTTGTTTTGTTTTGTTTTAAGAGACAGTCTTATTAGGTTGCCCATGCTGGCCCAAAACTTCTGGATCAAGCCATCTTCCTTCTTCAACCTCCCAAGAACCTAGAATTACAGGTATACACCACTGTGTCATGTGAAATCATCATATTTCAGTAATGCTACAGGGAGAATAGAAAACAGCATAGTGCGTTATTTCTATTAGATGGTGTCTAAATGGCCATTAGGATAATGAGGATCAGGAGAGAGAGAAGGATGAAGGTGACGTAACTATAATGTAATGAGCTTGCGTTCCTAAACCCCTTAAGTGATGCAGGCAACCCAACAGGCCAGCCTAGGAATATGCTTAGAGTAATGAGTACGTCGCAACTTGGGAAGCTTTCAGGAAATCTCTGCAGGAAAACAAGATGACACATTTCAGGAGGGAGCCATAGAACTCAGCTCACAGCCCTCGCTCAGGAGGCTTTGCTCTCCCAGTCCCTTTTGCAATGTCAGTGTATAAAGGGGAACTATTTTCAAGACCTTTTTTTTTTCTTGCTGCCATAAGGTTTATTTGTTTATTTATTCATTTATTTACTAATGTATTCATTTACCTTGTTTATTTTTGTCATTGGAGTAGAAATAGAAACATGAAAAAAACCTGCAGGATTCAAAAAATCCTTACACTGCATACAGTTCAGTACTCTTTTTATGTGGAAATGGAAAACTTTGATTAGATTTTGTAATTTCATCAATAATATGTTTTGCTTTTATAAAAAAAATCTTTAAAATTATATGATTGATTTATTAATCATAGGATTAAAAAAAACGGTTGATACTCAGAGCTGTTTAACAGATTAAGAAAAGTAGAGCAGAATCTGGCTGGCTTCAGAACTACAGTTATTTATTTTCAAATGAAGCATTTACCCAGATAAGCTAATCCTCCCTTTTGGTCATATTCCGTTGCATCTAGGTGAACTGAGTTCAGTTTACCATGACTGTTTATTAAGGTGAGTTACCACTAGGTAAAGCCCTACTTCTTTATTGCTAATTCAACTCTCCTTCTGCATGAAATTATAATTTCAATTCACATAGCACCCAGGGCACTGTGTCAGGCACTTCTGTGTGCAGACCAGGGATTCAGAGCTTTGCCTATTCTTTCAAATCATGAAAATGGAAGCACAAAGACATATGATATATGCTTTATCTAAAATCATGCAATTGGTCAAGGAAATAGGTTGAATGCCTAAGTGCCTGCCTAGCAAGCCAGAGGATCTGGGTTTCATCCCCAGTACCACATGCCATACCGGCCATGCAACCCCAGGTGCACAGTGCCAGCCACCAAAACCGACCATGGTGGCACATGCCTCTAAATCTCAGCACTGGGGAGGCTGAGACAGGAGGATCAGTAGAAGCCTCAACTTCAAAGTGCGACCCATAGGAAATAAGTAAATAAATAAATAAATAAATGATTTTTAAAAATAAAAATAAATAAATAAAATGGTGCATTCGTTCAAAATAGTAAACAAAAAATGTACATAGTACTCTGTGAGTTCCTAAACCCTTCTTTTATCTGGGATATCTGGAGCCTTGGAAAATTTCTGCATAGAATTTTGACAATCTCAGTCCCAAAATATACAATTACTAACTGGTTCCTTGTATGGTCATTTTCAAAGGAAAGATCCCACAATATTCATTAAATCTTGTAGCACTCTTACACCCCAAAGCTTAAGAATAGAAACTCTCTAACAGCTGATCTCAGTAGCTCATCTACCTAATCTCAAATATATATATATATATAATCTGCTGAGCTATTTGATTGGCCCTGAGATATACAACTTATATGGCCACAAATCAGAAACATGTTCAGGACTTCTGATATCACTGTTGACAGAACAGAAGAGATGGATTTTACACCTAGTTCTTTAAGGCGAGCATTGTGATCACATGTAATAGTGCACCTATAACTCTTCCTTCTTCACAAATTACCGAAGTAAAGGACCACCAGACACCAGAAAATATATACATTTATATCCTTAGGGCACCACTTCTTTTATAATTTTATAGAAGCAATAACTGAGCAACCTTTTCTGGATCTCATAAGCTAGACCAAAAGGTAAGGGCTGAAAAGAAATAAGGTATAATCATTATTCCCCGTGTCATATAGCTCAGCTACAGACAACCATGTTAAAGGGTAAAGGGTAATACATAGGTAAGATGCGCCAGAAAACTATTATACAATTAATTGAAAAATACATTGAGTTCTGAGAAGTGTAGTAGGTAACAAATTAGAGATTTTTAATTTAATCCAGCAACCAAAGCATATAAACTTCTAGTTGGAATTAAGAAAATGAGTAGGATATCGGTGTAGATTTCTTTGGTAAGAATAAGATAAGAGCATGTGCAAGGTCAATTAAAGAACTATAGCAGGAGTTGGCTAAATAGCTCAAGTTCCTACAAGCAGGCACAGTGGCTAGGGGTTTGATCCCTGGGCCTACTGCACTGGCCTTGCCCCTGGGGTGTGCTGAGATGGCAATTGAGACTGGGTGTTGTGGTGTGCCTGTAATCCCAGCTCTTGGGAGGCTGTAAATAGGCAGATAATTACAAGTCTGATCTAGTAGTGAACCCTAAACACCCTATAGACACTTCCCTAAAAGATATGGGGGTGGGGGGAATACTATAGCAGAGCATTAAAAAAACAGTGCAGGTTATATTGTAAATATATTTTGAAGATAAAGTTGGCAGGATTTATGTGTTGACTTTGATATGAGATAAGAGAAAAAAGAACATCAATGATGGCCCCCAAATCTTGCCTTAACCAACACAAAACATGAATCTATCATACTTTAATATAGGGAAGACTAGCATTCCAGAGCTGTGAGTGTTGGGGTAGGAGTCTTGGAACAAAGCAGGGGCTCAGTTCCAGACACTAACACTCCCATCCTGTGCCCACAGAGTGGCCCACTACACAGATTAAGTATCACCACCAGGGAGACCTTCTCTTCACTGTGGCCAAAGACCCTATTGTGATTTTATGGTACTGTGTGAATGGTGAGAGGCTGGGCACAAACTGGAGCAGTGTGGGATGTGGACACTGACTGGGACACCAAGCATGTCCTCACTGGCTCAGCTGACAGCAGTTGTGGTCTCTGGGACTGTGAAACAGGGAAGCAGCTGGCCCTCCTCAAGAACAACTCTGCTGTCCAGACCTGTGGTTTTGACTTTGGAGGCAGCATCGTCATGCTCTTCACAGACAAGCAGATGGGCTGCCAGTGATTTATGAGCTTCTTTGACCTGGGGCATCCAAGCCAGAGTGACAGCAATGAGCCCTGTGTGAACGTCCCTTTCAATGGCTCCAAGATCGCCAGTGCTATGTGGGAACCCCTGGGAGAATGTATCATTGCAGGCCATGAGAGTGGAGAGCTCAACCAGTATAGTGCCAAATATGGAGAGGTGTTGGTGAAAGTTAGGGAGCCCTCCCAGCAGATCAACCACATCCACTTATCCAGGGACATGACCATATTTGCCCCTGCATCCAAGGACAGCACAGTGAAACTCTTTGACTCCATGTCACTAGAACATCAGGAGACTCTCTAGGAAGAATGCCCTGTCAGTTTAGTCACCCTTTGTCCCACCAATGACCATGTGATTCTGGGCAGTGGTCAAGAAGCCATGGATGTAACCACAACCTCCACCAGGATTGGCAAGTTTAAGGGCAAGTTCTTCCATTTGGCCTTTGAAGCGTTTGGAAGAGTCAAGGGCCATTTTGGTCCTAGTACCAGTGTTGTCTTCCATCCTGAAGGCAAGAGTTACAACAGCAGTGGAGAAGATGGTTACATCCGCATGCACTACTTTGACCCACAGTACATTGAGTTTGAGTTTGAGTCTCAAAAACTTGGATCTCTGTCTAGATGAGAGATGGTCCTGGAACATTTTGAACTCTTAGAAATAAATTAGGTCAATAAAGTCAGCAGCACGGTCTACAGAGGAGATATAATTTTGAGAAATATCAGTATAAGGATACTACTTAAGAAGATAAAGGTAGCCAAAACTTACCTAGGAAGAAAAATAAAGAAGGGAAGGTGGTCATAAATATGTTAGAGTAATGAGAGCTTGAATTGTGTACAAAATGCTGAGATAATTAGCAGGCTAGATCGCAGGGAACCTCGTGTGATATATGAGCAATATAAGACTATCCTGCAAGCAAAGCAAAGGCATACAGAGCTCGCATGGAGACAGCAGCACGATGAGGTGTGAATTTTAGAAACTGCCAACAAGGTACGGACTACACGGGGGCAGTTCTGACAGACGAGAGCTCAGAAGAAAGCTACGACAAGAGTCTACGAGGGGGATAATGAGGATGCGGAGTGTATCACCCACAAAAGGACAGGCAGCTTTGAACGAAGTTTACACGGTGCCTTGACAGAACTTAAAGAGCATTCAGATAGAAGACTGAAAGAGAGAGAGGAAGTGAGATAGTTCACACGTTTCTTCCTTAGATAACTGATTGGAGAACAGAATCATTAACAAGAGTGAGAATGAAAGACGAGGTTGGAAACAGGAGCTACAGGGACAAAGAAAAGAGAGTGGGAAAAGTTGAGTGGGAAATATCTGTTGCGTATTTCAACAATGATGCCAAGGGGCCTATTAGGCTTATGGACATGGATTTCTGAGTAAAGGTTTCCGTTCAGATCAAGCTGGGCCATCAGCTGAAAGGTGATAGTGAGGACGATGAACAGACCAAAGAGCACCAGCGCTTGGAGGAGCCTACAAGGAGTGTAGCCAGCACAGAGGTAGAAAGGCAGGCAGATGGCGTTGGGTGTGATAGGACTAAGAGGGGCACAGAATGGGAAGAAAAATTGTCAAGTCTTTATAAGAAAGGGCCAGGGCCTTGGGTCCTATGAACTTCCTGCTCAGTGTGGATGTTCAAGAGGTTTTGCTGCTATTAGGGAAGGTGGTGGGAGGGTAAGTCGTAAAATTTTCAAGCAATAAATATAAAAGAATACAATGTGCATGGCTACTAAGACATTAAAATGAGAACAGGGTTCAATGCCCAGAGTGCTGTGCCAGTCTCACCCACAGGACCCTGAGATGGCAATTAAGACTAGGCGTGGAGTTGCATGCCTGTAATCCCGGAATTTGGGAGGCAGAAAACAGGACAATCACTATGAGCCTGCTCTGTGTAGTGATACCCTATAGACCCTGTACCAAAATATAAGATAAAAAGTAAAATGGGAATGGGAAGAGGTAGGTGAAGAGAGAAGGGAGGGTCAACAAAAAAGGAAGTGTCTTAGATACCACCACCACATCTGTAAGCATATTATCTTTGTCTAAATACAACTATGTTTTTAGAAATAAGATTTGACTCCCATTTAGGCCCGAGAGTGAACAGGCTATGGGCTTAAAAAGTCCATTAGTCCCATGTGAGTCAGGAGGCTCTCACTTATGGGCTATTACAATAAGAGGAGAAAAACAGAGAAAGGAATAGCTGGTAATATTTTCCAAAATATATGAGAATACTTTTCAATTTGACTAAAACTCTTCTCATTAGCAAATTTCTATATCCTACGTTGGATTCTGAGTGCTACATTTGTTAGTTATTTGTGCTAAAGGCCCTGATTTTCAGATATCCGGTTCCTATATTTATTGTTCGGGTCCCTTTCATAATCGCATTTAGTGTCTCTGAGACTGAGAAGATGCACCAGAGACGAGGCTTCCGTACCCATCTGCTTGAGTACGTGCACTGTGACCTCAGCTCTGCCTTGCCCTGAGAGCTTGCTTTCATGTCTCTGGTTGTCCAGTAATACTACATCATTCACTACAAGAATTAAAAGGCAATTCTGCCTGATTGTTTTCACCTCACACACAGGTTGGGTGCTCTTATCCTGTGTTGTAAAGAAAGGACTTTGGTGACATAACTCGTGCTTGAACAGAAAGCTAGTAAGAGCAATGCTTGTCTTTGTCATGTGTAGATTTATGATGGGAATTTGGAAAAAGTCACTCACCTTTGAAAGAACTAGCATTTTTCATGTGGGAGTAATAACACTTTAATATTTTACTCCTACTTCACTATACTTACCAACTCTTGATTATAATTTACTTCAAACCTATAAATTAATAGATATGTACTTTAATCAGTCTACGAAACATTCTTGGAAAACTTTTATTCAAGGAACATTTTTTTCTTTCAGCAATTATATTAAAGTCATAGCAGTTTCTTAGCAAAAAAATAAGTATCAATGGAATATTTATAAACAAGTGAAATAATGTGTTAGCCTTAAAACTTTCAATATATTCAAAAGATGTTTTATCATAGAAATGATAAAAGCTCTGATGCATGGATCCTGTAAATTAGGTCGAGTGTGAGTGGCACAGAAAGTTGAGCCACTTCCTCAATCGAGTAACATGAAAAATAAAGAAAAGGTGCACAAAAGCAGAGATCCTGAGGGCAGTGATGGTCATTCGCTGTCGCTGTTCCTTGGAACTTTCCATTGTTTTCATAACATATAGTTTTGAACTCTCAATTTTAGCAGAAACTGCCAAATTCTGCAAGTCCTATAGTGCTCTGCTCTCTAATTAGTTTGAAAGCCTAGAGTCGTTTAAGAATAAGCCGGTCCACAAGCTCTGCCAACTGATCTGAGCAGGACTGAACAGGAAAGTTGGAGAAATGGCTACATATTATTATTTGCCCATTTATTTAATTTTGCCTTTTGGTCAAATCATGACGCTAATACTGAAGCAAAACAAAACAATCCCACATAGCACAGAAGGAGCTCCTTTTAAAACAGCCAGTAGCTGGCTTTATTTCTTTGGACACAGCGATTTCATGTTTGAGCGGTCCTGTTGATGCTTAGAAATGGAGCACAGACTCCCTCGAATGACCCTTGGAGGTCAGCCTACTCTGGATAAAATCTGCGAGGTCAGTGATGAAAAAAATGCTCCATAAGAGACCCATTATAATATATTATTAATGGGATTTGGCATTCGAGCAGCTCTGCGTATTGTCTGGGAGCATTTTGCATATGTTTAACAAAAATCTGGAGAAGAGAACAAGTGTGTATGTACCAGGACAGTTAGCACTGTGCTCAGAATTTGTCAGTGTGTTCAAGAGTTTATTAGGTAATAAGATCCTATGCACGCTTCCCTTTGCAATATGAAAAATGTCGAGACTGACCACATTTCATTAATTGTCTCTGTGCATTCTCTGTGTAATGTGGCTGCTTGACTATTGTTTCCTTTACTCTAATGAGTTGTTTTTACTGTAAGTACAAAGAAGGAGAATGTATTCAGGGCTGCTGGAGAGTCGTAGAAAATGGTTTATATTGGTTACCACTACCACTTCCTGAAGGGATCCTGAGGGTGTTTATTTCTGAAAATTCTTTCATCAACTCTTCCTGAGTGCACGTATGTAAATACGTTATATGACTTTAGAGCAAAGCTGCTTAACTTTTATACTTTCAACTTTTCTCCGTAGCTATTTGTCCTTTATATGAGGGCTTTGGAAAACACAGAAAATTAAGTTGCTACAGTTCAGCTCTGTGCTGGGAAAAGAAAGATTATGAAATTTTGTGAAGTTGTTCTTGTTGTTTTAATGAAAAGAATGAACTGTAAATTGAAGGACTATATATTCCTAGAAGCACATGTAGATTTTAATCTTTCCTAATTGTCATTCGACGCTTTGTAGTTGGGACGAGCACATACAAACCTTTGCACAGTGTGTGGATCCTTGAAGACTGGTCCCTCTGGCTAAAAGTAGGCACAGATCTTATCATGTAGACAATATTATTGTCAACCAAAAACATGGATGAACGGATTGCACCAAAATCGGTAATCTCTTAATAACATTTAATAGGAGTTGTGTCACTGTCTAAATGATTTATTTTAAAGGAAGCATTTTTAAATATCCTTCCCTTGTTTCCAGATTCATAATGTCCATTCTTGTTAACTTCCCTCAACCTGTGTCTAGCATCTCCCTGACACCATCACCAGGTCACTTAGTCACAAGCTGATCTTCGCTTTAACTCTAAATTATCTATTTTGCCTGTTAAGGAAGAAAATTACATCATCAGTTTCTAGGATGGTCTAGCACACAGGAATGGGTGCAAGGCCACCTCTCCTTCATTGCCTGGGTTCCATAGCCCTGGGAGATGCTACCTTAATGTTATGATTCACTATTATGCAGACTGCAAATCTAAACATCCAGAGTGGCTCATGATGAGGCTTATTCCTCCTTCTCAAATGTGCACCGTGACTAATAAGGCATATCATCTCTACCTGCTTCGATTTCATCAAAAGATCACCTTTTCGTGGCCTTCTCAACGCAGCTCACCTTCTCCCCTCTCAAAATCATGTACAAAAAAAACCAAACTGAGTCTCGTCACAGCCCAGTTTCCTGCTGAAATTTCCAAGTGCAAAATCAATGAGCCTCTTTGCTCCCTCAAATGCCCTTTGCCCCAGACGCTTTGCCTTTATGTCACTGAACACATGACAAAGTCTCCAGCCGGCATGCTGGCCACATCCCCCATTGCCACTATTTGGGCCAGGCCAGACAAAAGGGGGCAGTGCTGAATGAGATAATACACATCCAAAGTGCTTTGAAACCTCCAAAGACAGATGCTCTATGAATACCAGGCAGTACTATTATGTAGTCCCCTGCTCCCTGTCATGATAAAGTCTGCGCAGGTCAAACATCTGCAGCTTCGAGGTGCTCTCGCAAATGTATTTTTACTTTTTCAAGCTGTCGCCCATTAACTTCTCGCTAATATTTCTGGTGACGCTGAGCCTCTTTATTTAAGCACTTAGTCAATATTGGCACTTGTCACCCTTCTGTCTCTGTAGATATCACTTAGCTTTCTTTACAAATTAGCAACACAATTAAGCAACAATGAATAACCATTTTTTGCCCTCCATACACCACCTCACTTTTAGATATGTTCAAATTTATCCCATCATTTAAAAATCAACTTAATGAAAGCATTATGCTATGCTCAAAGCTTCCTTAATCAATTTGGTTAGATTGGAAGATCGAAGCATTTATCAAGTGTTTTGTTAATACTTATAGGTAGCATATTCATCAGGCTTTTCAGGACTTATTCACGGAAAGGAAATTATTAACCTTTGTTATTTTTCTGTCATGCACTCTCACAGTTGAATTTTGCGTTACTATTACCCTATTCTTTTAATAAAGGTTGAACCTGATCTCAAAAGAAACAGAAAACAACAAAGCTTATTAAAAATAAAAATCCTTAAGTGATTATCAAATGATCTGATACATTTTTTAAATTAATTAACTCCATTCCAGAAGGCCTTTTGAGAACTCTTCACTGGGGGCAATTAAAAGCAGATTCTGGTTTTTGGATTTAATCTTTGTTTTCTTGTGAGTCAGTGACAGCTTATAAACACAAGCGCACACAGGAGCACTGTACTTCTGTGTCAGGGCTGACCAGGAAGAGCAGTGTCCTGGCGTCTCAGCCAGCATACATCCGTTCTCCTCTCTACTGGAGCAATTCTCCCTTCCACATAGCAATACTCTTAAGAACCAGTGAGTTAATATTTTTAACAATCAGAAGCCCTATAATAAAATGCATTGCACCAAAATCAGTAATCACTTAGCGACATCAAAGCCCTTTTTTTCCCCCACCACTCTCAAGAGTCGTCATTCTAAAGAGCTCTTTATTCCATTATTCAAATTCTTCTTGATAGTCAGATGCCTTAAGATTCAATAGTCTAATATTTTGGTCATCTACAATAGAAATCTGTGTTTCCCATATGCTGCAGAACCAGATGGCTCAGGTTGGTCTTTTATTTGTCAGGCTCAGTGTAAAACGCTGCTCTCTCGCTTGCTCTTGCTCCTTCACTCTCTCTCTCTCTCTCTCTCTCTCTCTCTCTCTCAGGGTTTTAACAAAGGCCATCCAGTTTACTAGTCCCCTGCCCCCCCCATACACACTCCAGGGTTTGACAACAGGCTGAACCAAAAGATGAGCAACTTCTCAGCTGCTGGCCTCCAAAGGCACTCTCAGCATGGTTAGCCCCCACTTCTGTCCCTGCTGACTTTTTATGCAGGCCCTTGATTGAGAACCAGTCCAGCTGGGCAGCCTGTTAACTCCTTTAACCCATTCCTACCCGGCTCACCTCTCTCAGGGATGTCCCTCTTCATGCACAAAACTGCCATCTTAGGGAGCTTGCACTGAAGACATACACCTGCCTCCCCCATTTTACATCCTAACTACCCAGCATTGACTCCAAAAAAATTAAAAGGAGCTCATAATCACTATATACCTGCTATATAGCAAGTGCTGGTGAAGGCCTTCTCAGTAGTCATTCTGTTGGTTAAGACACAAAACAACCTGAGAAGAGACGTGATTCTACTCACTACACAGAATAGTAAGATAGGTTCAGAGACATTAAATACTAGTCAAACATCCAAAAAGTAGTAAAATAAGATCACCAGTCAGCTATATCTGATTCCAATTCCATGCACACCACTCCCCTGAAACAATGCCTACATAAAGCAGATGCTGACAGAAGCTAGCCATTCAAGAATCAAAGTACTGGATTTTAGATTTCAAGAGCAACAGAAATAAAAAGGAAAATATATCTCTCAAATACAAAGTGATAAATTTCATAAAATATCCATACATTGTTGGGGAGCATGCAAAAAGGGAAAACATTAGTTTCTTTGAGGTAGGGAGAGGGTGATTTCTGCCTTCAAGTCTGTACCATCCTTTGAATATATGTTCTAGTAGCACACCTTGCCCTCTGAGTTGTGGTAGATACTTGCTACTGCATAGTAGGTTGTTACACTGGGAGTAGGCACACAACTCAACGTAGCTTGAGAAGCAGAGACTCAACTGAAAGGAACAGCAAGTTCAGAACTGGAGGAGATATTGCAAAGTAAATTGTCGAACATTACATTGTATATATGGAACAGAGCAATGGGCAGAAGTCCTTCTCAGAGGACACCTGGAAAGATGAACGCAAATGTATCCTACAACCTGTATGTATTAGGTGTGCTAGTGATTAATTTATTAACTCTCAGTAAATTTATTTTAGACACCCTATTGTGTGCTAAGATAGTCATGGTATCTCACATACTAAACTGTCTTTTTATAAGATAGAGACTGATATGGTTTCTTGATTATCAGACTGGATCATCTTTATGTCTAGTACTTTTCTGAGGACAAAGACTACATGGTTCCAAAGTAAATCCTGAGGGGATTTGACTGACCTTGAGAGATACAAAAGTTACATGTTTTGCTATACAGGTCATGCTTAAACTTGCCCTTAACCACCCACCAGAAAAGTTTAACCACAAGGCATAAAACGGAAAGGTAGATTAGAACGATGAGCTGTAAAAGGCTTAAATCAACAGCTTCCAACATTGCCAGTTTTACCAATAACCCACTGCGATTATCAAACATTGGCTTATGTATACAACTGCTTTCTCTTAGTTCAGTGAGAAGAAATTTGGTTGTACCAATAATGATTTGAAAAATTATAGTATCCACACCCTGTGCTCTGTATAATAGGATAACAATATTCATTGTATCAAATATTGAAATGTACCACTAATGTATTTTGAAACTGTCACAGTTTTATACATTGTTATTTCTTATTAAAAATAATAAAAAAGATTAATAAAAAAGACTGCAGAAGTAAAAGAAAATCCACTTGCTACCAATAGAGAGCTCATAGAGGATGGGACAGATAATCAAGTGATTATAAAATGACAGCATAATGGTAGATGGTGACAGTCACATTGAGGAAAGATGCATAAAGCAACCACTAGGTCATCATGGTGGGCATCGTAGAAAAGGTAGCATGCCAGGGCAGAGTGTCTGAGGGGCTTCTTAGGTTAACTTCTGTGCCAAAAAAAAAAATGGCTGGACCATGGAACAATGTAACAGATGAAGTACAGCCGAAAGAGCTATAGCCATGAAGTACTTTGCCTTTCTTTTATTTGTCTTATGACCTGAAAATTTGGATATAGGCTTCATAAAATCAAGCTGAGTAAACTTGTTAATGAGATGAGGCCATCTTTTGTCTTTGACCTGCCTAAGCTTGGTGTGGAAAGGTATATACCAGAGATGAATGTTTTCACTTTTTCCCCAAGATTCTTGCATTGGCATGAAATATTTTCAGGAATCTTTAATTATAACATATAGTTGAATATGCTATTCTAAAATCAATGACTGTAAGTTATTATGTTAGATTTAGAGAGGATAGAATATTTTTAAAATTTTCATGTGTTTATCAGAATAAAGATAAAATTTATTCTCTGGAAGATTATTGTAGGTAAATTAATAGTTATTTTGCTTGAACAGTTTAAATATCCTCTTGCACCCAATGTTTGAAAGACAAATACTATTGAGTTTATAATGAGGTGGATGTTTAAAGAAAGTAGAAAAGACACATGTCTTTCCGCTTGTTTCTTGTTTCTATTAGAAAGAAAATATTTCCTTTCTTTTACATTTTCCCTACCTTAACCTTATTTCAGACATATACCTCCTTCATTTGTCTACACCTATACACATGTACCCATCACATATTCTATTCTATATACAGTGATAATTGTGATCCTAGAACCTAGTTCTATACTATAATTTCCTTTTACCACAAAGTCAAGGGCATTTATCACGATATAACAGGCACAGTTATATCTTCTGAACGTCTCCTAATGGTATCTTGCATCTAGGAATACCCATAGCATGATGTTGATTCTTTTTCATTTACATAATGATACTTCATGGGCTAGCACATGTTCTATTTGGGAGAAACTTCCAGGTACCGCTGAAAAGATAATGTGCATTCTGTTTTCACTGGATAGATTAAACTGCAGCTATATAAATCCATTTTCTCAAAGATTTGGTTCAAGTCTACTATTTCTTCGTTGATTTTTTTGTCTAATTGATCTTTGTATTTTTGAGAGTAGGATAATGAGGACCCCCATTACAACTGCATTGGTATTTATTATTCTTGCACTGGTATTTATTATTATTTATTATTATTGATTTTTTATTTCAATTAATGTTTGTTATAAAGTTGGTTGTACATTTATGTTTATAAATGTTGTCTCTGTTGAATATTTCCCTAAACCAATATGTAGTGATCTTCTTTGTCTCTTCTGATCATTGTGGCTTAAAAGTCACTTTGTCTCAAATTAGGATAGTTACACCTACTTTGGGGAGGAGGCAATTCCAGTTTCATGAAATCTTATTTTCCATCCTTTAATTTTTAATGTATACATTTCTTTTCACGTTAAAATTATTTGCTGTATTCTGTATATCTTTTGATTTATTTCTTGATTCCATCATTCAGCATTTGTCTTTTGATAGGGCAATTAATACCATTCACACTGAAAACTTGTCATTGCCTTCTTTTCCCCTTTATGATTTCTTCAATTTTTTTCTTTTGATTAGCTTCTCATCTCAGCAAGCATGAGAGAATTTTTGGCTTCATTGTCTGTTTCTAGGATATCTTTTTATGTATGTATGTATGTATTTATTTATTTATTTATTATTTATTTATTTATTTATTTTAGGGAAGTGTCCAAAGGGTGTTCAGAGTCTCACTACTAGATTGAACTCATATGATCCCCTGTTTACAGCCTCTCAAGAGCTGGGATTACAGGTGCACCACCACGCCCACTCTAAATTACTGCCTCAGCACGCCTCAGCCCCTGCACCTGTTTGTAGGAGCTTCAATCCACTGAACTATTTGTCAAGCCCTTCTAGGATATCCTTGAAAAATTTTGGTAATGCTGTTTCGATGGTCAGGAATTCCTTAGGCGCTCTGTCCCATGGAAATGTCTTATGTATATCAATTTTGAATGAAAAATTTTCAGAACATATAAGTTAGGGTTGGAAATTTCTGATTTAGCTCTTGAAACATTCACCCCAGATTTCACAGACCTCCTCAAAAAGCCAATCAGTTGGTCGTTTCCTAGTCAAATTGACATAAATCATAATTGTCACAGTCTCAGAACACAGACACAGAATTTATGCAAGACCTTGGAAATTAGGCTTAAGAATATTCTACAAAGGAGGAATTAAAAACAGGAATTATGCAATGGAATACTACTCATCCATAAAGAATGATAAGTTTGAAGATTTCATATATAAATGGATGTATATTGAACATATACTCATTAGTGAAATAAACCAGACCTATATGTGTAAATATCATATAGTCTCCCTAATATAAGAACTTTAAAGAAGAAAACAAGAACTTAAGGGCATAACACAACTGAATGTGTTATGGATTAAACAACAAAGTGATTGGAAGCAGACAAAGCAGAAAACATCAATAGCAAAACCATACACTTATGTACACAGGATGAATCAGATATTGGTCTCAAGAACCTTCAAAAGGTTCAGCATATTGATTATAGCACAATGTAACGCTAAAATTATGTTTGGAATACATGTCACTCTCGTCTTTTTGATATGTACTGCTCCTGGTGTAAACTCAGTTACTGTCATTCTCTCAAGAGTAGTACTTGAAAATAAGAGACTGGGCCAAAAACCATATTCTTGACAGGCTACAATTTTGTATTTCCTTGAATTTCCAAGTATCTGTGTCAAAATTGTGTAACTGCTTATATCACATTGTATGGAAAGTTATTAGAATATCAATGATGGTCAGAAAATATCATTTCCAAGCTAAGTCAAAGATATTTGATACTCAGAAAGCCAGTGATGATAAGCCCAGTACCTATGTTATAGAGTAATAGTATCACAAAGCTTTTCTGCTGGAGGGTTGAGAATGTAA
>PVJA010005933.1:0-76270 GCA_004027025.1 Myocastor coypus
ATCCCTGGCCTGCTGTGCCAGACCCTTCCTTGGGACATACTGAGACGGTGAATGAGACTGGGCATAGTGGCATGTGCCTGTAATCCCAGCCCATGTGAGGCTGCGAACATGTGGATAAGTATGAATCCAAACTAGTACTGAGACCCTGAACACCTTGTAGATCCTTACCTAAAATACAAAATAAAACAAACAAACAAACAAAAGCTACACCTAGAGAACATAGTCTATTCCCCCATCTCTACTTCTCTCTCCCTCCCCTCTCTTTCTCTCACAAACAAGCACGCACAGGCACACATGAAAACAGAAAACTGAGGCAAGAAATTGCTGCCTTATGTCTCTGACATTTTTAAATCATACAATTTTTTCACAAAACAAACAATATACATTTGTCTAACTACTTGCAACTTAACTAACATAACTTCACTTTCACAGAAATGCCTTAGGATAAAAATGATATGAAGCAGACTGAAATGCATTTGTGGAACTAAAATCTTCCTGAGCAGTAAAAGTATAGAAAGAAAACACTGTATTATCAAATCACGGACTTGCCAGGGGCATCTCGTTATGTGTAGACATAAAGAACAATGGCGTGAAAGGGGTGAGGGAAATGTAGTAGAGAGAGATGATGAAAAAATGTATAATTTTTAAAAGCCAAGTTATTTTGGAGAAATGTCACCAAAAAACAAACAAAAAGGATAAAACATTCAATAATCTTTCTAAAGAAAAGTGTCTAGAGTTAGAAGATGATAAGCTATATAGAGAGTAGTAGAAATAAAATTTTATTTTTCTATAATGTTATATGTCAGCGTGTAACAGAGCGGCATAGTCAGGCATCTAAAATTCTGTACCTTGATAGTCATGTAAGTTTCTTTAATGTCAACTACATTAAATGATTATAATGCAAGAAAAAAGGTGACTTGGCCCTTTTGCTTTTCTTGCTTTCTGTGTCTTCTATCAACATAAACTGTTACCTCTGTGCCATGTGCAACCCTGCCTTGGAGCTTTAGGTGATGGATATTCTGTCTCAGCAACAAGAGAAAAGCAACATGACACATGATATCCTGGAAAAGGCAACATTCAAGAGATCGTATACAGGCCAGGGGTTGCCAGAGGTTGGGGTCATTGGGAGGGAAGAAGAGAGATTTTCAGAGCACAAAAACTGTCCTACAGGACAGAGAAATTATTCTGCATAATATATCAGTGGTCTATCCATGTTGTTATGCATTTTTAACATATTTAACAACTGCATTGTAATGTGTGAGCTCTAAAACAAACTATGTACTCTAGTTAATAATAGTGTACCAAGACTGACCCACCAATCATGATAGCTACAGAAATAGGCATCAGTTACAGAGCAAACTGTGTGGGAAGGGGAAAGACCCAATTCACTTTCAAATTTTCAGTAGAATTAAAACTAGTCCCTCTCATTGCTATTCATGTAGAAAGCTATTGATGAATCAGAGCTCAGAAAATATATCAACCTCAGTTCCTTCTGACAGTGAAAATGATTTCATATCATTATTTTTTCATATTGCTGTTAGACTGTAGGGAGAATAGTAGAAAAGAAACTTAGTTGTAAGTACTAATGCACAGGGAAGATCGACGATGGATAAATATATGTGCAATTCATATATACTCAAATTATCTATGTGTCTCTCATCTGTCTATCTGTCTGATTTAAAGATATTACTGTTTATAAGAAAGATGATGAGGTATTCCCTTCAGCCTCTTAATTTGCCTGGTTCTCCGATCTTTCATAACATTAAGATTTCTGGCTTTAGTGGGCTGTGTTGACCCAATAATTCTATCTACAGCCTGTGGTTTATGGCTGATTACATGTTGGCTTCTTTCACTGTGCTTCTTCTTCTTTTCTTTAAAGAAATGATCTAAAGTTAAATGATTTCCAAGTTTAAGAAAATATTTGTAGGATAGTACACGATGTTACAAAAAGTGTACACATCATATCAAGTTACTTGCAACATATGTACCATTCAAAACATCTGTTATATTTTTGTGATGAAACTATTCACAATTCTTTCTTTCTGCTTATTTGAAAGACACCTTAACATCATCTATAATCACTGCAAGTGCAATGAAACGCCAGGATTGGTTTTTTCCTAACTGAACTCCCATTGACCAGACCTACCACATCCATTCTTTTCCAGGCCTTCCCTCCAGTTTCTGAAAATCACTGTTCTACCCCATGAGATCACACTTTAATTTTTATGTGCGTGGGTGAGATTACACAGACTTTCTCTTTCTATGCCAAGATCACTTTAGCTAACAGAATATCCTTAAATGTCTTCTAGGTTATCATAGATAATAGGATTACATTCTTTTACGGCTGAGGAGTATTCTATAGTGTACATGGACCATTTTTTTATTTATCCATTCATCACTTGGCCAGTGTTGATTGACTTCAAGTCTTTTCATCAGTTCCATTATGATGCCAATAGTGTAAACGGTGGTAGGCACGAGAGTACAGCTCCTTTTAGCACTCTGATTTCCTTTGGATAAGTTTGCTCCTGGTAGCAAGTGTGTTGCATTATAAGGAACTTCTACGTTTAATTACCTGTGCCAATTTACAGTTCCACCAACATGTGCAAAACTTCCCTCACTCCTCATTCTCCTGTGCTTTTGTTATCTTTTGGATTTTTGATGGTAGACATACTGAGTAAAGTGATGTCTTACCCTGGTTTTGATTTGAATTTGATTTGATTTGAATGATTAGGGATATGGACCACTTTTTAAATAGCTATTGCCCATTTGTATATCTTTTTAAAAGAAATGTCTGTTTAGGCCTAGTGAATATTTTGAATTGTGTAGTTTGTGTTTCCTTTTATGAACTTTGTAAACCAAATGTATGGTTTACAAGCATTTCTCCCATCTAAAAGATGTCTCTCCACTGAGTGTTTACTTTGCCAAGGTGAAGTTTGATGTAAAGTTTGAAATCAAGTTTTGGTTTTATGTGAATCTGTGAGGTTGGCTTTACTGTTTCTATCCTGTGTGGTCTTACTCCACAAAAGTGATGTCAATTCCAGTGGCCTTGAACTACTTCCTCATTTTCTCTTAGTAATAGCTTTTTCATGAATTTGAGTAGATTTTAAAAAAATCTTTATTTGGTGCCAGGTCTTACTATGCAGCTCAGACCCATACTGATCCACTTGTCTCAGCGACATCAGTGCTGCGATTACAGGCATGCACCACCATGCCCTGGTTTGGGGACCAGCATGGTATGCCCGGGGGTCCAGTGTTGGTATGGCATACAGTACCAGGGATCAAACCTATGTCCTTGCATTTACTAGGCAGGTGCTTAAACTGCTAAGCTATCTCCCCAGCCTTGAGTAGATTTTTATGTGGTGAGAGATAGAGGGTAAAGTTTAATTTTTCTGCATGTGGTTGCCTAGTTTTGCAGCACTGTTTATTGAAGGGGCTTTCCCCAGTGTTTGTTCCTAACATTTTCTTAAAATCTCAGTTGACTGTGCTGTAGAAATGGGTTTTCATTTACAATTTCTACTCATTCCATTAACACAGAAATTTGTTTGTATGAAATTACTCACTGTTTTCACTGCTAGAGCTTTGTAATATGTTTTTAAAACAGGTAATATAATGTTTCTTGCTTTGTTCTGTGCATTCAAGATTGCTTTTTATATTTGTGGAATTTTGTTGCTCTAATCTGGTTTTCAGGATTACTTTTTATATTAATGAGGAATGCCATTGTTATGTTGATGAGAAATTCATTAAATTTTTAGGACACTTTTCCTGGTAGGGATTAAAAAATACTTTACACTATTGTAGTATCATTTCACTGATATTCATGCTCCTAAACTTTAACACTATTAATTGCTTCTGTTGATACAGAGAAAGGAAAAACATATGTAACACCTAACCTTATGATTAGATCTTGGCTTGAGTGAAGGTCAGTTTGCTTAATTGGAATAGCTAGTTAAATTCCTTAGAAAAAGTTTTGGTGAAGGAAAAGTAACTTTCTAAAAAAAATTTACTTTGTGCTACCAGGGATTCAACTCTGTGCTTGCCAGGCAAGTACTTATTCTACTGAGTTATCTGTCCAGCCTTATAAGCAACTTAATTTATAAAGAAAGCAAATGTGTTTTTGCTTCCACAAGGAGCTAATGTCTTGAATATTATCAGTGGCACAGATATTTCATTTAATATTTCTGGATTTGATGTGCTGCTCTCTTACTTCCTTGTGACAGATCACTACAGGGGCGTCTGACAGCAAAAGCAATGATCTTCCTCACCTCCTTTCATCTAGTCATCTTTAGTTATGCATTGGATATATTTCATTAGCATTTAAATATCTTCATGGTAACCATACGAAGACAAGCCATGACATACATATTTCAATAGATTAGTATGCTTTATTCAGTAAGCAAAAATGTTTAATATTCTTAATTTAGAGACAAAGTTCTGAGAGTATTGCAGTCAGTCACAACTGATTCTTGGAAGATGACACAGACAAGTGTGGTAGTTATTTAAAAAAACGTACTAAATTGTTTTATAATTGATGATACTATTTTTATTCATCAAATGCAAAGTTCGTTTGTTTCTAGGATTCAGAATACAAAGTAACATTTTGTAAAACCATGTAGAAGAAACAATCAACCTTTTCCTCATGCTTTTTTTTTTTTTTTTTTTGGTGGGACTGGGGTTTGAACTCATGACCTTGCACTTGCCCAGTAGGCACTTGTGCGGTGCAGATACCTTCCCAGCCCTCCTCATGCTTTTTAAAGGACCCTGGCAGAGTGGTATCTTTTAACTTTAGAATCTAATGACCTGTACTACTCTTGTTTTGACAATCTGTAATGTATCTATTGTTGTACAATACCCCATTTATATCTTTGCTTCTATTGTTTTTAATCTTCAAGATGAAATGAAATTAACTTTTTTAAAGATAACACATAAAATAATTTCTTTTCTTTTCTTTCTTTCTCTTATTTATTTGTATCTTTTTTGTGTGTGCAGGGTCTCACTATGCGGTTCTGAGTCATAGTGACCCTACTATTTCCTGCCTCCCAAATGCTGGGATTACAGGCACGGGCCACCATGCCCAGACTCCATCACCTGCTCAGCATGCCCGAGAGCAGGGCCGGTGCAGCAGGTGGGTCCAAGAATTGAACCCTTGACCCTGTCCTTCCATAAGCAAGTGTCAATAGTCAAGCTGCTGGCCAAATAGCTCAGTGGTTTAAAACACCTGCAAGCATGTGCAGGGGCCAGGGATTCAATTGCTGGGCCTGCTGTGAAGGCCTTGCACTCGGGGCAGGTTGAGTTGGCAATTGAGTCTCTTGGGAGACTGTAAACAGGCAGATCATTGTGAGTCCTGTCTAGGAGTGAGTCCCTGAACACCCTGTTGTGGACCCTTTTCTAAAATACCCAAAGAAAGAAGAAAGAAAAAAAGAAAGAAAGAAAGGAAGAAAGAAAGAAAGAACAAAGAAAGAAAGAAAGAAAGAAAGAAAGAAAGAAAGAAAGAAAGAAAGAAAGAAAGAAAGAAAGAAAAGAAAAGAAAAAATATTCAAGATAGATTAAATATTAAGGAATAGAAGCGACATTCTGATATTTTCCTCAAATTAAATTCCAAGATGTATTATTCTTCTGAATACATCTAATATTAATTGTGCAAGTCTGTTACTTATCACTGCATTAGACACAAGAACAAACAGTAGGCCTTTTATGTTAGGTGCTATTTTATTTCCTAAACATTCAGGTAAAATATTCTTAGGTGGTAAAATGTTTTAAACATTAAAAGTGGCCTTCTCAATTTAGTCCCTTCTCCAGGAAGTAAACTGAAGAGCCAATTCTTGACAATATAGAATCCTACTATGGGATTAACAGAATATGAAGGCACTGGAGATGGAGCTTGTGTGGCATGTGCTGGCCTGGGTTCAATCCTAGCACCACAAAACATTTCAAGAGAAACAAAATGGTATTATTTAGCACCAGCTCATAATGAAGATTTTATTCTAGTTTGTGATGTAGCTGACAGGAAAATTAAAGGAAAGCCACATACACACATGCATATTCCTGAAATAAATAGTGAAAGCAATAACTACTATAATTATTAGAAAGAGGAAATACTGGTGTTGATTACGATAGAGATTAAATTTAAAAACACTGAGGTCCACAGGAGTCACATTAAAATACCTCTGAAGATGAGACTAGATTTATCCTTGTACACTTACATGATTAATAAGATATTTGAAAGTTGATGGGAATATAAATTGGAATTGCTGGCAGAAACAATTCTAAAATGTATCCTGTTTAATATTTTTTTAATCACACATTATCTGAAGTAGTAAACAGAAGAGTCACCTTTAAAGTTAGGCCTAATTCTTGCATCATATCCCGATGTCCTTCCCATCAGCTTGTCCAGAAAGTCTGAAGGTGACATTGGAGTGCTTCGGGATCGGGCACTGTTGGTCTCTTTCGTAGCAATCAAACTGTAAATAAGAACAAGATGACAGGCTTTACAAACAGCAGCCTAATAGCTGCTTCCTGGCAAAAGAAAGTTGAATTGCTAAGTCCAAATACCTTAAACAGTGAAGACAACTTCACATACTACACACTTCACCTTCCAATAATGAGACAGATGCTTATATATTTGCTCTCTGAATTTAAAGTTTTACATCTGTGTAGCCAGTTTTCTGAGGTGACATTGTTTGGTGTTAATCCTAGAAACAAGGTCAGCTCCAAATTTAGTAGGGTTGAAAAATTGCATTTACTCTAGGTTTACTTTTGCTTAAAGTTTTAAAAATATTCTTAGCGTTTGAAGCAGAAAAAAATGTGAAATTCGGCTGTAAAATCCACTAGTTGCTCTTTTGAAGAAGGAAGAAATTAATCACTTCTTTCTTTGAGTTTGTGAATATTTTTCTGCACTAACAAAACATGTGTGCCATGGATTAAACAGTAATATCCTTTCCTTGATGAAGTCCATCTAAATTCATTCTGCTTTCACTAATGTTCCATTTATCTAAACTACATTTTGTTAAAGTATAAAATCTGTTTGTCAGATCGAGAAATTAGTACATAATGCTTGAGAAGTTGGCTGTTAGGTTACTAGAATCTTTGTCCCCAAGAGGGAGAGTGTTCCTGTGTTCTTTGCACGCAGGATTTTCCTTTTCATGTAGCCCTTTCCCCCAGAAAGCCACGCTGTGACCACGCTGCTCTCTGCAGCTTCTCTTTTACCTGTATTGGACCCCAGTAGCCTGGGCCTGTTAGCTAAGAGCTAATGATTCCTTCCCTGGACTGAGCACTGCTTAGCAGTACAAAACTGTGAGTGCGCATGGTTTGAAACTCATATATATAAGTTGACGTTTCTTCCTGGAGCTCGTCAGTTGTCAGGCTCTCAACTTGGTGTGCTGCGAAACCCGAAATGTTTTGGTCACCACGAGAACATAGCACCATCAAATTGCTGAGCTTCTCAGATTTCCCCTGTCAGGACGTCAGTGGTGAAAATCGACCCTTAATCATCAACACTAATTGCTCTACCACACAACATATGTAATTTTAAAATCCAGTCTCCATGACAATGTGAGCATGGTATTTCCAAAGCACAATAACTCAGAATCAGTGCCTGTTACCTGCTGCTTCTGTCTAATTCTGGGCCCTGTAAGACATTTATCTTAATAGCTGTCATTCTGTTTTTCTGGATTTCTCCCCAGGCAAAAGCTTCTCCTCTTTTTTTATTATTTGTTGATTCCATATTATTTTATAAATTTCTTTTTGTTAATTTTATAACTTCCTATTTCTGATTATGACTGTCTGCTTAGCTTAAGTCTGTCATTGTGATTACTTAGAAGCTTTTTCTAATATAAATATTTGAAGAATAAAGAAAGGAGAAAAAATAATCCTACCATCTCAGAGTCCCTTGATTTCTCTCTGGTTTTAATTAACTAATTTATTATTTAATATGAAGGCATTGTTGAAGCTTTTTGAACTGATTCTCTTATTTTCTTTGTCAAACCTCTCCTTCTACTTATCAGAAGATTAGCTTCTATATTTCCTACAAAGGAACATACCAATTTACTACAGTGTTCTGCCTCCTCCGTTTAAAATAATAAGTGAGTAGACCTGCTGAGTTGAAACCCTGAAATTGCACGCTGAATGCTGGGGTTATCCAGGTCAGCCTTCTGTGCTGTGAGAAGTGTCTTTAGAAGTGGACAGGCTGTGCTGCCCTGATAGACAAGACAGGGAGGACAGGGTGACTATGGAGGCGGGAATTAGAGTAACAAACCACAGAAGCATTTACAGTCTCCAGAGGAGATAAGGAATAGGCTCTCCTCTTGGAGAGGAAGGAATTGCATCTGGTTTGGGAGCCCAATGAACTGAGTGTGAGCCTTGACTGCTCACCTTCCAGACTGTGAGAGAAACAGTGTATTTTGTTTGTGGGAATATTTTTATAGCATTCATAGGAATGAAATGTTAGCTTTCTACCGAGTTTTCAGTTTTTATTACTCTGCAGTTTAACCGCAGAATTATTTTTTCATTTATATCATAATTTTTCTTTTTGTTGATATTTTCCATTTGATGAGATTTTATTGTACTTTCTTTTTAGTTCTCTGGATAGTTTCTTTCACTTCTTCAAATATATTTTAATAACTAAATCATTTATTTACAACTCCAATATCTTTTCTTTCTCACATAAGTTGCTTTTCTTTCTGTGTGCGGGCTGTGCATTTTTTGTTTCATCCTGTACATTTTATTCAAAACTAGGCATCTTAAATCATATAAAGTAATATCTCTGGAAATTATATCCCTACTATTCCTAGAGCTTTTGTTGCTTTACTTTATAAATTGAATTTCCCAAACTAATTCTGTGAAGTTTGCATCGACTTGCACGTACAATCATAGAACTATCTTCTTGCCTCCATTACACATCAGTCAATAATAGAAAAGGAATTTTATTTCTTAATGTTTTAGGCTGGTGATCCTCCTGGTGTTACAGCAAGCTCTGTATTCAGTGTTATGCTTCCAACACTGCATCAGGCACTGGCCAATTCTGCTTTAGTCTTTTACTTGCAAAGAATCTACAAGCCAATCAATGTTAAGGGGGGCCTTCTCAGATTTTCTTGAGTGTAAAACTATCCTGATGCATTAGTTTTTTTAGATCTGTCATATCCAATTACCAGCAATAGTGTGGCTTAACACCAACCAGTATTTATCTTGCTTCTGGAGATGATGAGTCTAAGACTGACTTGTCAAGAGAACTGGTGTTCTATGGGAACCTCCTTTGGCTTGTAGAAGTCCAACCCCTCTCCACTTCATCACGTGATCATTCCTCTCTATGTGTTTATCCTCATATCTCCTTGTAAAGTCATTACTTATCCCAAATTTAACAGCTTCTACATGAGTTTATTGCACTCTATTTATCTTACTTCTAAATAAAATCACTTACTGAGGCACTAGGTTTTAGGACTTCAGTATATGAATTGGGAGCACACAGTTCACTTCAGAACCTTGCCCATGCTCACATCTGTTTGCATATATTTGGTCTTCTGGATACTTCAGAACATGGAACTTTCCAAACTCTGTGAACATACAGTTTTACTCATTTTCCTCTGGGTGATTTTGGTTAATCTAGGCCATTTTCATTGAATACACTACCTCAGGCAATTAAGAAAATTTTTCTAAGTGATTCTGAGAGCTTCCTCCAAGGAAATGACATTTTATAGTGGAAAACTCCATGTTAGACTAAGTAGAAGAAAGCCTACAGATGATTTCTACCAGAGAAAGTCCAGAGGGTTGTCATAATGACCGTTCTTTCCTAAGAAGGAAACCTGTAAAATCCCACCCCCACCCTTTGCTATAGCCCCGTAGCTATTTGGTCTTGCAGTGGAGCATTATACGGTTGCAAATTAACCATGAGATAGAGGGGAGGGAAGGAGTGTAAGTGATACTGCCTCTACTCTAGTGCTCCTAAGGAGAGTCAGATGGTATTCTTTTTGTGTATTTGGTACAGGGTCTCACTACACAGCGTAGATTCATAATGATCTTCCTGTTTTAAGCTTCCCCAGCACTGGGATTACAAGCATGTACCATCATGCTCTGTCTTGGTCAGTTCAGTATGCCCTGGGGCAGGGCTGGCATTGTATGTGATACTGTGGATGGAAGCTCAGGCCCTGCATTTGCCTAAGCAGACTCTTAGTCCACTGAGCTATCTCGCCAGCCCTCATATATTTGTCTTTTATTTGATTTTGTTTGTTTGCTTTTGCTGACTGACTTTGAACCTACTTATGTAACCCAGGCTGGCTTCGAAGAACTCACAGACTCTGGCATGCTGCTGGGTTACAGGTCTGCACCATGCCCAGTTAAGATGTTTTCCTTGATTGAATAACTTCATGGATTATTGAAAACATTAAGGTATTTGCCAGAATTCTATAAAGTTTCTTTTTTGTAACTTTTTCCCTTCTGTGTACTGCATTTATGGCTAAAGAAAATTTACAGAGAGATGGGAAGGTAGATAGCTCAATGGAATAAGCACTTGCCTGGCAAGCACAAAGTTCAATCCCTGGTACCACCAGAAAAAGAGGAAAATTTACAGAGGTTCTAGCCTCCCTCAGTATCGTTTTCCTAAACTTCTTCTCACATGGATTGATCATACTTTTGCTCTGAAGAAGTGTTCTCCTTATAGCAAATGACACCATTTATTCCCATGGTACAGTTATTGCTCATTTTGGTATTTTGAGAACTTTGTAGACTATGTCATTTTTCATGAGTAATGTGAGGTTTTTACCATAAAAGAAAGAATGTACAGACTGTTTTTACAGCAAGGCAAGAATAAATATTCAAAATTTATTAGTTGAATGAATATCAGTTGATATTCTGTGTGATTATTATTCTAGTGGTATAATAAAGCAATACTTTTCTTTTTCAAGGGAAAATATTTATATCAACATACTGTATTACTAATTCATTCCAAATTTTCAGTACCCATTTTTTCACATATAGCAAGTTGTGTAGCACATTTTTTAAAAAATTAAGAAGTAAATAGAATTGCAATTCTGACTGGCATATAATACTGATAAAATAAAAGTAATTTTGGAGGTGATAAACACTAAATTTTAATAGCAATCCTTTATTTTCCTATATTTTTGTGTTCTAAGAAGTATTTTTTTCTTTTCCTAATAATTTTTCTTTTTTTTTTTTTTGTCTTTTTGAGACAGGGTCTCGCTATGCAGTTGAGGCTGGTCCTGAGCTCACTTTTGTAGCCCAGGCTGGTCTCGAACTCGCACCAATCCTCCTGCCTCAGCCTCCCGAGTGCTGGGATTACAGGCGTGAGCCACCACGCCGGGCTTTCCTAATAATTTTTCTTGACATATTTCTGAAATACTTTGTGCTTCTTATAATCTAATATCAAGTTAGGATATGATACAAAAACCAAAAAAATCACATTTCCCATTTCATGTTGAGAAATTACATAAACACTGCAGTGAGGTACTATTACAGTATGATATATACATATATACATATGCATATATATATATATTTTTTTTTTCTTTTCTTTTCGTGGTACTGGGGATTGAACTCAGGACCTTGTGCTTGCCAGGCAAGTGCTTATTCTACTGAGCTATCGCCTCCATCCCAATATTTGAATCAATATAAGGAATCAAGTATTAAAAGTTTGTAGTGGCAGCTATAGTGGTAGATATGAGCTATAGCTCATTTTATATTATTTATGAGCAGAATAAATTTGTTGCAGAGGAAAGAGACCG
Source organism: Myocastor coypus (assembly GCA_004027025.1). Classification (NCBI taxonomy): domain Eukaryota; kingdom Metazoa; phylum Chordata; class Mammalia; order Rodentia; family Myocastoridae; genus Myocastor; species Myocastor coypus. The sequence continues at coordinate 11,730 of PVJA010005933.1, forward strand.
CCTGTCCCAGAGAGAGACAGGAGGGGTTCCCGAGTGGGTGGTCCTCCTGTATTTTTTATTCTTAATCATGCTCTAAACTCAAATATAGATATTGGAATGATAACAGCATATAATACTTGCATTTTCTGCAGTATATGTTCATGTTGCTTAAAAACACTTCAAATTTTGGAGATTTGATTTTTAAATATGATTAAATAATAAAGATATGAAAAAATATCACTTGGTCCATGTAAGCTCTCAGTTGTTTGATATGATGATGAGAAAGTAGCAGCTATGTGTTGTGCTCTACAGACCCCATGTGCACCAGACATGTGAACAGAGCCCAGGTGGTTCGTGGTATCCTGTCAGACCATTAGTGAGCCTCTGCCTCCCAACCCTGAAACAAGTTCTTGGTTGGTTATTTCCAATCCTATTATCAAGCACTGTCTGCTCTCATGGTCTATTATTTCAAAGTTAAGTAATAAGATCAATGTTATTATTGTTTAGTCATTTAAATATGAGTAATAATTTTGAGTTATTTCAAGATGAATATTTGCTGTTATTACTATTTTATTAATATTAATCTTATACTCTTGAAAATAATATTTGGCCTGCTCTAATAATCCCATTTCTGGCCTTGGGACTCTGGCGAGTTGTGATGTGTGGGCACAGCATGGGTGAGTGCAGAGCTTTCCTGGTGTGTCGTCCAATAATTTAAGAACTTAGAAAGACTCTGGATGGCCTGTGACATCCTGGGAAGCTGTGAGCCTTGCCCCCACAGTGCTGGCCTAGAGCTTATGATGGAAGTGATCTAAGCTTCTAAGAATTTAGGAGGACTCTGGGTTGCCTCTGTGATCCTGTGAGTCTGGCCCACACTCATCACCTGCACTGAGGGTTTGTTCAGCATTAGCCAGTCGCCCCTACTAGGAGTAGGAGCCTTGGTAAATCCTACCCTGCTCCCTACTATAGTGGAAAATTTACTGATCCATGCCCCATCACTGCTAAGTCTGGGTGATTGTTGGCAGCTTCAAAAATGCTAAAACGCGAGAGCAAAATACAATCTCAATCCTCCATCCCACTCAGAACGAATCCAGGAGACAAGGATATACAAGAACTTGAAAACCAAACACCTGAAATCTCTGAAATGATATCAACTGAAGTAAAGAAACAAGTGCATTAGGCTATAGAAGAAATAAAACTAAGAAATAAGCTCTCAGGTCTAAAAAGAAGCAGTAATTGCATTCCTGAAATTTGTCCTGACATCAAGCTGAATAAATTCCATTTGAAATATGTTTCTACTTCCAAAGTTATTTGTTTCCAAATATATTATGCAAATATCATGACACTGATTCACCAGGGATGGATTTATATAAAAATCCATTTCATAAAGGGCAAGAGTACTTTGGGTAAAAGTTCATTCATGTATTGAGCAGTGATTACTGATGTTTATGAGTTTTTCTAATTTCTGGAAGAGTTTAAAGCAGAGTTTACATATAAATATATTTACAACTTCTACACACATATTTCAAAAAATTATCTGTATGTAGATGTAGTTATTTTATTGAGCAATACTGATGAAATAATTTCTACTCAGATATAGCATTTTATTGGTTATGCAACTAATTATAAAAATAATTTTAAGAAATGAAATCACTCTACCTTTTTAGTCTATCCTAGACTATTATGAACCATGGAATACCTAATTGTGGTAAATATTCTTAGAGGGGTAAGCCATTTTAATATATAGAGGTAATATATTGGCGTTAAGTACTTTCTCTATTAACTGTTATATGTTTAATTAAACACTACCTCATTTTACATAAAATGAAACATTGAATATTTTCTCATAAATGCAGATTGAACATGAGTCTGTGGTTCTTTTGTATTGGCACAAAAATTAACAATTTCTCCCAACTGTTATTCATGTGACATCTTTTTCTTAAAATTTTTTCTCAAAAACTAAACCAAAAAAATGAAGCAAAGCACTTTCCCCCTTTATACCAATACCTGAACCTACAGCAGCTTGTCTAAAAGAAGAGCTGTGGTCGCTTAAGAGAGCACTCAGTGGTGATACACATCATAGGAGGCTGCACATAACCAAGTAGGAATCTTGCCATAAATTTCAGGACCCAATATCATCTGTACATACAAATCCAAAATCCATTTTGTTAAATATTTAATACTCAGCCTAGGAGGAAGCCCTTAGTGGAAAGAAACTAAAGATCAATTTAGGATGAACTTTGATAAGAAGCCCTATAATCAAGGACTGTTTTTTGTTTGTTTGTTTTTGTTTTTGTTTTTTTTTTGTCTACACCTCTTGGTTTCAACAAATCTGTCATATTTATTGCAAACTATTAAGATTGTTATAAAAATATCTGTAATCAGCAGTATTGAAGGAAGCAGCCTTGATTCTTTTAAAGCAACCTTTATTTATGAATCTTTTGAAAATCTGTGTTATTTAGTTTCACTCCCACATTTGGCTCATCTTTTCTATACTGTGATGGCCATTGCATTTACAATTAATTTTTCTTAGAAAATATGTGTGGGCTCAACTACATTCCCATCAGTGAAATTTTTCATTTAAATCCTTTATGTCATTATTTATATAAAGGATTGCAGCTTGAAAGTTCACAAACTAATTACCCAAAGACTGACAGAATCAATTAATTAATTTAAGGGTTAGAATAGAACATCAAAATTTATTAATATATTTCATAAGAGATCAAGTGAATTCATTTTTGGAAGGCAGAGTCAGCCACCCCATATAGATGCTTTTATGTGATTTTTAGAAACATTTTTGAATTGCTGTTTTTCTTTGCGAAGAGTTCCCTGAAGATATGAGAGAAAATGCAAAATCATACGTGGGAACATAATGTGAGGGTGAGGCCAACCTTGTTTCAAGATGCTGTAGATCTGTTTGCAGGAGTTGGTTGGCACTGGGGGAAAGGTCATTTATGCAGATCAATTCAGCAGAGTTCCTGAAGCTGAGAAGATTTTCAGTATGCTGGTACTTTACCATATATGTTATACTTCTATAAACCAGTCCTACAGGGTTACAGTTCCTTGTGAAAAAGTTCCATTTATCTTTGTTTTGGACTTGCTGACTTGTAGTAAAACAAATTCCAGTTTGACAAATAAGACAGAAAACAGAAGAGAGTGTTCTCCCTACTTTGTCATGCTTCAGTGTAGACAAAACAAATATGAACCTCAGCCGACGAGGAATATGTCACATTTCAAGTATTTCAGACTAAAGTGTGTTATGTGGAAATGGAAGCCATGCAATGAAGACAGCTGTGAATCAGGCCTTGGCTGATTGTTTCATACTAATTATGTAAAAGGAGACCAAAGAGGAAGAATATAAAATAGCCTATTTTAAGACACCTTTGAAGAGTCAGAAATAAATAAAAAGTAATGGACCACTGAGATCTTGATTCTTACCACAGTGGAAAATTGTGCTAAAGGCATTACAATTATTATTTTACAGTTACCTCATTTCTAATGTGATTAATAGGGGTTGGGGAAATTTAATTTATCCAACAATAGAAATTATAGTTGTTTCCTGATCTCTTTGACCCAAGATTCATATACATAATATCATTTAATTCTCATAATAATGTCATTAGATATTATTACTTATAAATTACAGGTGGTATGTAAAGAATCTTGTAAGGTTTTTCAGGCAACATGGATAGGAATGGACAGTCCCACACTGTATACAAAATGAAACCTTCTACCATAAATAATTTAAAAAGCTTAAGCAGTTGTCTACTGGAGAATTTCAAAACAAGCCAAAAAAGACCTAAAAAAAAAGGATGCACATAGATGTAGCCAAAATCAAGAGCTGTGTTTCCTTTGGTGGAAGCAATATACTTCAGAAATAGTAGCTGAAAGGTTAACGAGATAAGCACAAGTTCTAAAAGTGTTATGAAAACCAACCATTTACTTGAAAGAGAGTATAGCAGTAACTAAAATTACATTGGAAGGAGCACATATCTAAAAGATCAGAATGGCAGGCATCTCACACATATTTTTACTGTTACACATTGCCATCCTCAGTGTCAAAAACAGGATGGTGGTTCCCAGGACCATTAGCTAATTCATCCTGTGCATGTAAATGCAAGGCTTTGCCTTTGCCATGCTTCCTTTCTTTTCTACTTACAATCACTTCATTGTTTAACCCCTATGTCCTTGATTTCCATTCAACTGTGTTACACCTCTACATTTTTATTTTGTCTTTTGAAATCTTATACTAGTGAGACTATATGGTATTTACACATGTCGGTCTGGTTTATTTCAGTTATGAGTATACATTCAAGATACATCCATTTATATATGAAGTCTTCTAGCTTATCATTCTTTATAGCTGAGTAATATTCTATTATATAAAAGTACCACATATTTTTCAACCACTCTTCAGATGATTGACATTTTGATTATTTCCAAGATTTGACTATTATAAACTGTGGTGCTATAAACATAGGCACACAGAAAAAACAAAAAAAAAGTGTATTAAATGAGAGTAAGAGACTAGGAAAATGCCATAGAATTGACTAGCTACAATTTTGTATATACTTAGATTTTTAAATATGTAAAAATATATACCTGCTCTTATCATGTTCTATAGAGATTTGTTAGTATATCAACGATTGATAGAAAATATCAATCCTAAATTAAGTCTAAGATATTTGTGTAATAATGTGCAACTGCTTTTTATCATATTGTATGGGGATCAATAATTGATGGAAAATACTGACTCCAAGTGTAAGATGGTGGCTATTCAGAAAAGCAGTGAAAAGCTCAAGTACCTGTGTTACAGAGTAATAGTATCACAAAGCTTCTCTTTTGGAGGGTTAGGAATATAAGTTTACAGACCAAAAATTAGTGAAAAAGAAGGGCTACAAGGATTACCAATATTTTGGCCCTAGCCCTTCAAGGTCAGTGAGGATCAGGACAGAAGAGAACCTGTGCTATAACAGCCTGTAACTCAGTGATTTCCCAAATTTTCTGTTCAAGGTGATTATGCGGCTACAGAAGAAAGAGACTGAGGATACATAATGTGCCAAAGGAGAGTCACTTAGAGAGAAAATATTCTCTCAGGCTTTCACAGAGAGCAAGCTGGTCAAGCAATGACTGTGTCTCATCCACATGGCTGACACTGACAACAGTTCAAGGCACTGTACATGGTCCCAAAGTAAATCGTGAGGGGATTTGACTGACCTTGAGAGATACAAAAGTTACATGTTTTGCTATACAAGTCATGCTTAAATTTGCTCATAACCACCCAGCAGAAATGTTTAACCACAAGGCATAAAACATAAAGCTGCATTAGAATGCTGAGCTGTAAAAGCCTTAAATCAACATCCTCTAACATTGCCAGTTCTACCAATAACCACTGCGATTATCAGACATTGTATTATATATACAACTACTTTCTCTTAGCTCAATGAGTAGAAATTTTGTTGTACCAATAATGACTTGAAATATTATAACACCTACACCCTGGACTCTGTATAACTAGTAGGAGGACAACAATATGCATTGTATCAAATATTGAAATGTACTACTAATGTGTTTTGAAACTGTCACATTGTTATTTCTTATTAAAAGTAATAAAGAAGGGGGAAAAAGAAACAAAAAAAGAAAAGTGTTATGTATGAGTTTAGGGTGACAAAAATTTCCTTCTAGAACTCATCAAAGGGGTGGATGCATGGGACCTAAAAGTGTTGGAGAATTACAACTTCTGACTAGGAACAGAGTAGGAAGACAGAAACCTTTGTAGGAAACTGTATTCCTTGAGATCATCTCCATTTCTAAAATGGAATAAGACATTTTAAATTTACTAACCATCTTAGTTTCCAAGTAAAAACAAATATAAAAACTTTGTAAATAAATAATGAAATATAATTCCTGTGCTCAGATCATATCTACTTGTTTGTGTATAATTTCTACAATGCGGGGCTTGACTGGGAAGCACATATCCTAAAATTGGAATGATACAGAGAAGCTTAGCATGGCCCCTGTGCAAGGATGACACACAAATTCGTGAAGAGTTTCATATTTAAAATAAAAAGTCTACAGTGCAATAAAATATAAATGGAAAAGGAAAAAAGTAGAAAAGACTGTAAGACCCTCCAGTCAAGGTAAATGTAGAAGTCGTACTGTTCAAAAATGATTACACATTAAACAGTTGAAAATGATTATTATTCAATAATTATTGAACGAAAATTTCATAATTTAGAAATAAAATTCAGAATTCAATTGTCCTGGATTAGGTACAGCTAGTATGAGAATTAGGGGCTTGGAATTACAGAAGAAATGCACAGAAGACAGCATGAAAAGACAGTAAAATAAAAACATAAAGATTAGGTAATTTAAAGAAAAAATGTTTCACATCTATAAAACTTGAAAGCCAGACTCTGCTGTTACAGAGAGCAAGAAAAAAGAAGCAAATGTTGAGTTAATTTTGCAGCAGCTATTCCAAAGCTGAGCATATTTAACCACAAAATCAGTAAGTACTAAAAATTTCAAGAATATTTTTTAAAATGTGGGATAAATAAATTTAAACTCTGGCTGCATCCTTGCAAATACACGAAAAACACGAGTAAAATTGCTATGCATATAACTTTATGAATGTGAAGGATTTTGTTTCCCTTCTACCATCTTTGCAAGGTATGTAATGCTGTGTTTGCTCTCATTACTGTGTGTGGACTGTCTGCCACTAACACAGGCTAGACACCCCATAATGCCCTATCTTTGACTTCTTCTGACCTACTCAAAGGCATCACATTACAGTATCACTTCCACTGCCAACACTTTCCCTGCAGAATCATAACCTTTAGGATTCAAAGTATCCCATTATTCCTTTCTACAACACACAACAAAACTTTCCTGATCCCATTATTTATTTCGGTGACCTGTTCGTTTCTCTTCAAAGAGAAACAATGTGAAACGATTACCATATGCCTCAACTTTTACTCATTTTCTTGTATTTGTCCTTTAACCCACACAAACCTTCTTCCCCTTTCCACCAATAAAACACTGTTGTAAGAATGTAACGTCTTCCACAATAATAAATCCAACAGTTACCTTATATTATTCTTTTTACATGAACAGCATGAAAATTTGACCTCTTCGCACTTTTTGCATCACTATTTCACTTGGCTATGTGTGACCAAATTTTTTCTCAGTTTTCTTCTATTACTTGTTTATTTTTGAAGCTGTACTTCATGGCTGGTTCTTCTTTATTATCTTACCTCCAAACCTTGGGAGCATTTTAGTCGACTGACTTTTCTATTTAATGACATTGTTTTTCTTTCTTCCTTTTATCTCTCCTACTCTTGCTCTCCTCTCTTTACTTCTTTCATTTTAGAACTGAACTCAAGGTCTTCACACCAAGCTATACACACAGCCATTTTGCTATTTTTTTAATTTGAGAAAAGGGTTTATTAAGCCACTAACTGTCCAGATTGAGCTCAAATTTGTGACCTTCTTGCCTAAATGTACAAGATTCCTGATGGCCCTGTCATGAGCCTCCACACTGTGCTGAACTTAAACTTTGTCTACAAACCTTTTCTCTTGTCGATTATATCCATAATCTCTAGACAAAAAGTTAAAAATTACTCCTTGAAAATCTGAAAATTAAGTAAAGAATGTAATTTGAAAAAGGAAATATGAATTTAAGCAAGCAATGACATATATTTGAGTCTTTTTTCCTACTGCCTCTTTTTTATTCTACGAAAAAAATCATAACAAAATAAGAGAATAATAAGTAATGCACTGTGTATCTTCAACATAAGTAATCACAGACAAAAGTATTTCCTCTTACAAAGAAGAAATGATCAGGTAAAGTACAGTGCTTTCTTGCCGTGAATTAAGACGAAATAGTAACACATATGTTTAATGACCTACTTGCTTAATGAATGCTTGGATTTAACATCCCATTCCTTGGACTTAGGTATATATTTCTTTTTCATAGTTCTGTACATATTATTTATAGAGCCTTAATATCTTTTCTTGATTTAGTGCTCTTTATTGCAATATTACAATACAGGTGTACTGTCTAGCTCAATATTGTAGTTTTTTTATTGCATTCAATAAGAAATAACAATGTGACAGTTTCAAAACACCTTAGTAGTACATCTGCAGTATTTGATACAATGCATATTGTTGTCCTCCTAGTAGCTATACAGAGCACAGTGTGTAGTAATGGTAATTTTTCTAATTATTATCGGTACAAAAATTTTGTTCTCATTGAACTAAGATAAAGTAGTTGTATACATAACCCAATTTTTCATAATAAAGTTGGATTAGTATGCTGAGCTGTAAAAGGCTTACATCAACAGCTTCCATCATTGCCAGTTTTGCTATTGTTTTTATTTCTGATTTCATTTGGCCTTATAGTTTTAAATATGGCATATATTACACTGAATAGTTATATTTTACAAACCATGTGTGAATTTTCTTTGTCTGAACTAGTCTGTTATGTCCAAATACTTCCTCAGTGACCCGGTTTAAATATCTGATGCTGAACATGTCCAAATTATCTCCTGCTCTTTCTTTTTTTTTTGGGGGGGACAGGGTCTCACTATGCAGTTGAGGCTGGCCTTGAGCTCACTTTTGTAGCCCAGGCTGGTCTCGAACTCACACCGATCCTCCTGCCTCAGCCTCCCGAGTGCTGGGATTACAGGTGTGCGCCACCACGCCCGGCATCTCCTGCTCTTTCGAAAGCAAACTGCTTTTCCTCACCCTTTAGTTCTCAGGATTAAAAATTTGACATCGAGAACTCTGCTCTTTATTTCACACATTGTATCCATACTTTTAGATCTGTCTTCTAACTTTATCACAGTCCAACCTGTTCCTCACAATACTGTCTTTGACTAATCTCATTGGACTTCCCTCTAGCCATTTCTGCGGTGCTAAGTGTGCTTCTGTTCATCTCCTTTGTTCATCCTGATGACCAAGATTGGAGCATCATGTTTTCAGAAGTCCTTAGCTGCTATCTCTGACTTTTCAACTGTTAATAACATGTCCAAAATACATGCTTTGTATATAGCACTTGATACAACTGCACTTGTCAGTTTAAAAGTTTTTATTAATGTTTATCAACTGTGTTACTTGTGGTTTATTATTTCAGCAAAAAACTGTGATTGTTTCAGTGCTTTAAGGGTTCAAAAGCAGTTCAGAGAATACATATAGCAAAACTTTTCAATGAAGTAATTAAATAACATAAGGGGATTGTCAGGCAACAGAATATTCTCATTTAGCCTGCAGGTAATCATGCTTTGTGTATACGCTCAACCTTAGAGAAGATCTAGCCTTCCTGCTTTCTGCCCAAGTTATGAGTATTGTTAATGAATAATCAGAAGTGTCCAAAAAGTAAATTTAAAAAGACATGTAAACCTAAAAGGGAAATATTAAATCAACAGATTTTATGAAAATACTTTTCTAATGTTGCAGCTGCAGTTTCTAAGCAGAAATCTTTTAAAATCAGGCTAGATAGTGCAGTGTGCATGAATTAAATTATTGAATAAATTAGTGCATACTATGGATATCTATACTTAGGGCTGCTAGTCATGAGTCACAATTTATATTTAATTTAGGTATATGGGTATTTGTACACGAAGAGAATATAAGGTCATCATGGTAGGATGAGGAAAGAAGATTCAACCATCTAACCAGTAAAATATATGACAAGGATTCAGTCAATGCAATCATTTGATATTTCTTACTGTTGATCTTCATGTAATAATATATTTCTGTACAAAATTATTTTTAGCACAAACACTATTTGTTACAAAACACTTTCCAAGTACTGCACTTGAAATTCAAATTTGTTACTTTATGTTTTATTGGTACACATTTGAGATAAGTAAATTGTATGGCTTCATGAAAACTGCTCTCATGGGCAATACTTTATTTCTAGATAGCTTGATGTCAGTTTATTTTAATTGAGAGAACAAAAAGGTCAGAACATAGCTAATTAACTTGCTGATTTATAACTCCTTAAAACATTTTAAAGAAAATTAAATTTACTAACTGTTTCAGAGTACACTGAACTCATTAGAACAGACTTAATAGTTTCTATTCTGTGTAAAGTGTGCAAGATAATTAAACAAAAGGCATCTTAGTATAATGGTTTAGGTTCCAGCTGGAGAGAGAGCCAGGAGACTCATCTTGTTTTCTTCTTTGGCAGCAACTAGTTGTTAGGCCTAAGGCAAGCCAGACATTCTTTCAGCAGTATGAAAACAGAGACCTACAAGTGGCACACCTTTTTCACAAATACACTTCTGAAAACAATGATATAATCTACCTATATGTTTTAAACACCTATGAAGTTTTCATGTCACATTTGTCTTTTGCAATGGCACCATAGCTTTTTGATTAGCAATATTTTAAATTAAAATGTAGTAAAATTTAGTCAAGCTGATTCAGGTAACAAAGCCCTGGGTGGTTAGAGCAATATGTCTCTAAATAAAGTATGAAAAATATAGACACCTTAGAAAGGGACCTAGCATCACACAAGATAAAAATGGACACATTCCACATCCTTGAATTGAATTCCTACAACTACTTAGCAAGAGAGAACAGCTCAATGGAAATGGAGAGAGAAGACACTAAGTAAGTACTGTAGGATTCAGACCCAAAAGGACTAATTGGACAGGTATCAAGAGAAGGAAGGAGCCCTAGAAAACTGGAGATGTAAAACAGCCCAGGAAATAGAAGAGACTAAAATATATAAACAGGTTGGGATGGGGGCAGAGAATGTCAACATATTATAAAATGAGCCTGAAGAGCTGTGCAGGTGCAGACTTCTCAGGGTCTTGTAGGTCACATTACAGACTGTGGTCCTCAGAGTCCTATTTGGAGAAAAATGTAAGGGGTCCAGATGAGAGTTACAGAGGAGCAGACAAACATAAGAGATACACAACTGACAACACCCACCCAGAATTTAGACCTAGTTTGGTACTGCATGAGAAAGAAAGCAGTTTCTTGGAGATGACAGTGGTGGGTTCTTGTTGTCACTGTTGTTTGTTTCTTTGTCCAGTAATGGAGAGTGAGTCTAGGACTGTTGTACTAGGTTACATCAAGAAGCTTTTTTGTATGTTTGTTTGTTTGGAGGCAAGGTTTTTCTAAGCCACTAAGTTTCTCAGGCTGGGCTTGAATTTGCAATCCTCCTCCCTCAGTGTCCAGAAGCCTGAGGTTATGCCATGTATAGATGGCTGCAGTGATGTTTAAATTCTTAAATTTTTTATTTTCATTTTTATTTCTTGTTAGTATAGGGTTGCATTACTAAGTGATTACATTCATTGTGGCAGTTGGCACATGTACATGACAGAGTTTAATTCCTTTTTCACATCTCCTTTAGTTCTTCTCCCTGGCTCCCCATCCATCTCGTGATCTTCTCCTCCTTTAGAAAAAGAAAATCTTTCCCTATTTCCTAATATTTTCCTCTTTATATTTTGGCTTTTTTCATCCAAATTCCTTGAAACCCTTCAGTGTGGAGGCAAATTTCTCTCCTCATGAATGTCATTTTCACTAACTGCCTTAGCGATCATGGCAGGTCAATGCTGTAGTTGGTCATGAAATGTGTGGTTGCTTCCATCTTGCTGTCTTTGGGATCACTCGCTCTAGGGAAGGTAATAACTGTGCTGTGAAGATACTGCAGAAGCAATGAGGGAAACCCTGAGGGCCTCTAACTATACACTTTCTCAACTTGTCAGTCCCTTGAGTCACCTCAGAACCAGACTCTCTTCCCTATTCAGTCTTAGACTGTAGCCAGGACTGAGAGCTTCACAACAATCCAGTGAGCTAGAACACCTTAAGTAGCTCATATATTCCTGACTCAGAGACATTTTGAGGCTAATAAATATTTTCTTAAGCTTCATAATAATAATAATAATAATAATAATAATAATAATAATAATATTTTTTTTTAGCCAAGAAGTTTCTATGTAACAATTAAGTAGAGGGAACTCAATAAAATTTTATGAGTCCTGTCGTTTATTGCTATTATTGCTCTTACAAAATTAGGTCATCAAGAGAACTGTTCCTGTTAAGGCATGGAAATCTAATGATGACATAGAATGATATCAATAGTGCTTCAACTTTTTAAACTTCAGTGTAGTTCTAGAAAACAAAATGAACAACCTTGATTTGCTTTAGGACATCAGTGCTGTTTGAGAAGAAAAGACACTTTCTTGTCTAGGTGCTATGTCACAGATCTCTCAAAGCATCAAAAAAAGTGTCTTCCTAAAAAGACCACATATGAAATACAGAAAAGACTTCTCTGACATTCACAGCTCTTGTCCTTGTTTCATTTATCTCAACAAGTTATTTTCCATATTGTGGGATGTTTAAAGTTTTTAATTAGACATTTGTAATCCTTATGCTTAAAATTATAAAGTTAGTAGTTAATAGTATTGGTCAGTGATATCATGTACTGGAATACAAGAGATTTTGGATTTGATCCCCAGAATGAAAAAGTAAAACTAAAATTATAAATTTCAATTTATAGTTTTCCACAAATACATTATTATACTCATAGCTACATGCCCGAGCCTTTTAGAAAACTGCTTCATTCACCATAATAAAAATTACCAAGTTTAAAAAATATTAGCCTAAAACAAACAAAATATTTAAGATCTTACAAAGAGTAAAGTGAACAAATTTCTAATATATATATAATGTATATATTAAGAATTTTTTTGAAAACAGTTACTCAAATCTCTGGATTCATTGGACAAAAACAGCAATAAAGTCTCTGTGTTCAATCATTGCAGGTACATTACAGTATTAGAAACAGACAATAACCAATGATTAACTAATTAAGCTATTTAGGTTTGGTCCTAAGTTCTTTAATGAAAATAGCCATATGGTAAATAGAAAACAAATATTAAAGTCTATCATGGGTGGGAAGGTGAATAAATAGTGTCTATGAGATTAAAACATGAGCTGAATGTGGAGCTGAGAGAAAAATCTTTCTCGTAGAATCACTATAGCAAACTCACAGTTTTGTAGATACACAGCAGTTTATTATAAAATACTGATACAGCCTGACTCCTTATTTAATACAGGAGGATAAATAAATTGCAAATATTAAGGAATTAAATATGTTTTTTAATCTGAATGAAAGTTGAACTAGTAGAGAAATCTGTCTGTTTTTATTTAAGTGTTAAATATTAAACATGAGAAAATGTCTGAGGGTCTTCAAAGAGAAAAGTAAAAAATGCAAAACACTACCATGCATGTAAACTTTGTAATTAGCTTTGGGGTTGCTCTAATGTAATAAAATAAAACCTTTGAAATTCTGGGGACGCACATTGGGATGGCTCACACCTGAAATTTTTGCTGCTCTTAGAGGTTTAGCCAGGAGGATGTGATGTTCAAGACCGCCCTGAGTAACTTAGTAGCACTCTATTTGGAAAAAAAAAAAAAAAAAAAATGATGTTAGAGATACAGCTTAGTGTGTGTAGCTCCAAAAAGTCTTTAGTACTGAAGAAAAGTAGTTTCATTCATATTTTCAATCCCATGTTCCAGCCAAGGTGTAAGTCAATGAAAACATAAGTAAGCAGTTTTAATATGAGATCCTGAGCAATCTGCCTGGGTAAATGCTCTTTGGCAAGCCACCGAGAATACGCTGTAGAAAATGAGGAAGTAACCAACAAATACAATCAGGAAAGGAATCAGTGAAACTTAGAAAATTAGCCATAATTTCCTCAGATGAAATTTGGGCAGAAGCCTTAGAGAACTGGAGGGAGGCAATTTTGCAGAGAAGGACTGTGAATCTGGGAACATGTATGTAATAGAGACAAAACCATAGGAACAGCAGTGTGAGAGAAGAAAATATGTCAAAGAAACACATAAGTGAGACAGAAGAAACATTATAAAATTAAAGGCAGACAAAATATGAAGTCATGGCAATACACAAGCATGACTTGAATATATGGCACTAATCAGCCGAGGAAAGAAAATGCAAGCATTTCAAAATGGTTCTTAAGAAGCACATTAAATGTGGGCGAGTAGAAGCAAAGACTGCTGTAAACAGAATTAAAATTCCTTCTCCACCATTTGATTTTTTAAACCACATGCAAATTTCACTTTGAAAAAGATTTCAAAGGAAAGGATTAGAAATATAGAATTTGCTTATGACTTGGCATAAAAGAGAGCTTCATATGCAAAAGAGTCATACAAGAAAGACTGATTTATTCGATACTCATGCTTACTCACTTTTTTCCTTAAATATATACTTCAAGTGTACAGTACGCCAGACACTGTTCTGGTGTCTGAATCCTGAAATAAACAAAATGGATATCATATTGTAGCACTGTGCTACATAATGAACCAGAGACACGACAGACTATAAATTATATGTGAAGGTTATGTTGGAAGAAAGAAAAGTTTAGAAAAAAGCAGAACAAAGGACAATCAGGAGTGAAGGGATATGGGAACTCTGTTGTATTTTTAAACAGAGCCATTAGGATCAGCTTTATTAAGGAAATGTTATTTTATCCAGGCGTTGAAAGACGTTAGAGAACTGACTGTGTGAATGCCTGAGAGCATTTATTTCAGGCATAGAAAAAGTGCTAATGTTAAATATCTATGTCCAGAGCACACCTGAATATTCACAGCTCAGAGGGAGCTGATGAGATATGGACTGAAAAGGAAGAGGGCACCAGTAGAGCAGAACACATAATTAAAAACTGCACTGAAGCACATGGCGATGCCCTGGGCTTTTACACTGAATAAAAAGGAAAAAGATTTTAAGGTATTCAGGAGTCACATGACATAGCATAAAGAATTATATTGGCTGGCTTATCAGGTACACTCAGTTTCATGGTGTTTAACAACAGGCCGACAGTCTGGCGTGTACAGCATGAGGCCATGTCACGGCCTGCACTTTTGCAAGTAAATAGTACAGTCAATTTGTACTACATAGTACAGTCGATTTCTCCCAGGCTACACATAGCAACTGCACTGAATTCCATGGACAATTCTAACAATGGTAAGATTTTTTTTGTGGTGAAATATAATTAAATATAGAAAAATACAGTAAAAATATAGTATCGGAGATTACAAACAATTTGTACCTGTGTAGGGCTATGATAAAAAATGAAGTTTGTAGGATCAGAAGTTGTATTAGGTGAGTGAGTGATATCTGTCTGTCTGTCTATCCATCTATATCTATCTATGATATCTTCTAAATCTATCCCTTAACCTAAAAACGTAGCATTGCTTAGACTCACATAACTAACTTCATACTTGACATCCTCTATCAGTGCATTTTATCAAACAACGTGTGCCCTAGCATAGGTTGATTGATATTATGTCTCAAGACATTATCAGGTCATGAAAAGACAATTACAACTGAGGGCAGGAGAATGTAATTACCATGGAGACAAGATAAAGAAGTAAAAAAAAATATGTGAAATGCAGTACAAAGGCACAAGAAATGAGACAGGAGGGAAACCAATGGAGTGTGTTTTCTTGAAATCTAGTTATAGGAAGTATATTATGAAAGCATGAGTCATGGATGGGTTAAATAAGATCGGAACTGAGAACCATTTCACTGTGCAGCACAGATAACATCCAACCACTCAAGAAACAGCAGGAGCCTGTGCGGAGTCCAAGGCCAGCCAACACTACATAGTGAGACCTTGTCTCAAAATCAATCAATCAATCAATCAATCAATATAAAAACAAAACTGAAAAAATGTACAAATACAATAGTACTACATTGGTAGAGGCAAAGCAAATATGAGAGAGAGAGAGAGAGAGAGAGAGAGAGAGAGACAGATTATAACTCAAATTAAACATAATGATCATTGAAGTAATTCATCAATATTAAAAGTTTCTGCATGGGAAGATATGCCAAGAAGAAATTAACAAAGCCAACTATTTAGTAGATACGTAACAATGCATTAGTATGCGGCAATACAGATAATGTATAATCTTAGAGAAACTAATCCAATGAAAGAATTGCCAGCAGATATGAAAAAGAGATTTATAAAAAACAAGTGGAAATGGACATTTAATATAAATGTTTACTTAGACATTTTTAGAGAAAATTTAATGAGCTATATCTAAAATAGGAAGGCACTTTATGATCCAGCATTATGGAATGCACCACTAATTGTATTCGTGAGAACAAAAATGACCTAAATTTTTATCAGTAAGCTTTAATAGTATCCAATAGAATCTGCACTTGGATTTCTGCTTTAGAAAACAAATGACATCACTCCACATTTTATGAACTAGAAAGTAAACACACACCCTTGACTGAGAAGTTCAAGATGTCTGAGAGTCCTGACTTCTGGGAATAACGCAGTGAATGACGCCCTACTTAAAAGTCCCAAAGAAAAAGTAAAAGAAAGAAGCTGGACCCGCCTTGATCTTTCTCCTAAATCACGTGGACATGGGAATCACTTCTCTTTTCAGTGAGTGGTTTAGAGAATGGAAAGGCACCGGAACAATGCTGAGGCATGCTCTCCCTTAAAGAACGCACAGATTTTTTTGCTCTTAATTTAAACAATTTTAAGTTTTAAAATACTGAAAAAAATAGTATTCCTTTATGTTGAATAGACTTATGGAATGATAAGGAGGATAACCTGGCAGGCATCATTGGAATGATTTCAGTCCTCACCTCCACGGGAACAATGAAGGCAATGGTTGGAGTTCACCTGCAAATGAATTTTTGTGCTGAAAACCTAACTGTGGGTTACATAAGTTATTCAAACTCAGTAGAATTAAATTTACATAAATACTTTCATGTGACTTTAAGTAAGTGCTTAAAATGATTACATTCAGAATTTTAAATTAAAATGTGTGGTTGTTATATATCTATCATGATAGTAACAGTGCAAACACTACTTTTCAAAAACATCAATTATGTTCTCAATCCCCATAGTTGAGTCAGGTCAGAGAAATGCATTTCAAAATATTAATTAACTTTCTCTTCTTACATCAGTGAGGTAGCATATAATTCTTTTAAAGATGAATCCCATACGTTAAGATGTTTCTCACAAGTTCTGCTACTGTTAGCTACTTTTAAGAACAATGGTTTTTCTTTTCTCTCTAAATATCCTAAGACTCCTATGACCACTTCTCTTAGTCTAATTCTTGATTATTTACCTCAAGGTGTTGTTTGAAATGCTCTCTATTTACTCACCATACACACAGCATGCACACTGAGCATGCACATGCTCACAAGCACGCACACATGCACACAAACACACACAAACACACACACACACACACACACACATACACACACACATTATAGTCTTTACCAATTCCATTTTATTTTTCCAATAGAAAACTTACCAAGAAATTCCCTGATTACATCATGGTATGCTGCTGGATGATAAAATTTTTAAAAAGTTAGTTTATCAAACAAGCCAAAATTTGGAAGGTGGATTTTGGAATAGTAATATTCTAAGTAGGAGGTAGATTAGTAATGTACTTTTCCTTTAGTCAAAAAAAAAAAAAAAAGGAGCAGGACATTATAGGAACAGCCTTGTAGCCTGGTCACTCCGATTTGATTGTGACATTTTGCTCAGGGGAATTTTGTTGATTCTTTTGCTAAAATGGTGTGCCTTCTACGATGCTTTTTTGGGGTTATGTGAAACAGAAATGACTTCTCTGCCACTGAGTTCTTATGGGCCATAGGTCTTGGCACATAAGTAGTTATGGCACTCTGGTTTGCATGGCATGGACATATGATACTCCAAACCATAACCTCTACTCACCTAGACACTTTGAGACTGAAGTCAGAAACTGTATCATATAATATTTCATGCAGAAGGAGATGAGTAAGTGATACTTAGGGACTACTTTGCTATGGTTTTCTGAGTCCTCCTAAAGTTGGATTTGATAAAGAATGGCTCATCTGAAGTCCAACTGAATAACATTTGTTTATCATAGCAGTAAACTTTAACTTATGAAAAGATCATTAAACACAGTTTCTGACACTTTTTATGTGACAGTTTCAATGTGATTATATGAAATCAAAGAGGAAAAAAATGATCAAGAGTTATGTTTCTTTTCTCTGTCTTATTTGGCAAAATATTTTAGCTATAAAAATATGACTTTTAAATTTTTACAGACTTTTTTTCAGACAAGGAAAATATTAGAAATTACATTTTAATTTGATGTTATGTGTGTTGTATATAAAAAACCTTTAGCAGAATACATTAAAAATAACCAGACTGGTCAAACAAGAGCAACACTAATTAAAATTATCATTTTGATTCAAATTTCAGCTGTTGCACCTACAAAGGAGACAACAGGCCCAAATAATGCTGCTTTATTTTATTTTATTTTATTTTTTTTGTGGGACCAGGGTTCGAACTCACGACCTTGCACTTGCCCAGCAGGCACTTGTGCCTCGGAGCTATCTCCCCAGCCCCATGCTGCTTTATTTTGAACTCTTCACTTTCTAATTTCAGCCAGTTCTTCTTGTATGAATAAATGTACTTTTAAAAATTCTCAAGAATTTTTAAAAATTAGGATTCAAGATGTAAAACCATGATAATTTGAAACAATAATCATCAGTTATAAGTAGGAAAGTGATGTGCGCATCATATTCCAGTGATTTCATAATAATTTGTTTTCATAAGTAAAACTAAATCAGCAGTACATTGCCATTCAGATTATGGTAGATATTCTCATTTGCATAACCACGTGAGGTTTGTTGAAGATTCCTTCAAGAGCCTCCCCTTCACTCTGAACACACTTATTCTACTTCTGGCGGCACTTTCTGAAGTCATTCTGGAAGTCTTCCATGAGTGTCTTAGTTGCCCTCTCCTGGCTGCCTGCATATCCTGAATAGATTCAAAACATTTGCCCTTCCGGGTCATTTTGACATTAAGGAAGAGTCAGAAGTCACCTGGTGCTAGACCCAGTGAAGAAGGTGGATGGAAACACTGTGATGTCATTATTTTGCAAACATAAACTGCTTATTGTTCCAGAAAGTGGCAGGAAGGTGACACATATGGGTTACAAAACGGTTCAGTAGTTTGAGGAGGATTGATGAGTTAGGTCTTCCACTGGTTTCTTTTTTTCTTTTAACTTAGACTTCACTGTATGTTTTGATCACAGATCCTAAATATTTAAGCTAGTGCTGCATTTAAGGAAGGGGTTCAAAAATGCTGTGGTTCTACTTAGGACTTTGTTACTATAAGTAGCTCTGTAAAGAGTGACTGTAATGTTTTACTCTGTGGTTCAGGAACCCCCACCTCTGCCTGCCCATTTTAAGAAGACAGAAATACCAAAAAATGATCAGAAATGGTACGAAAAGAAAGGTAAATACAGTTAAGAAGCATGGTGTAGCTCAATCTCCCTCTAGTAATAATTGTACTACAACACATTTTTACTGAAATATATTTTTGTAAAAAATTAATAGAGAGAGAGTTGGCCAAATAGTTCAGCACCTACAAAGAGGCACAGGGGTCAGAGGTTTGATCCCCAGGCCTGCAGGAGTGGCTCTACCCACAGGACATGTGGAGAGGGGAATTGGGATTGGGCATGGTGGCAAGTGCCTGTCATCCCAGCTGTTGGGAGGCTGTAAACAGGCAGATCACTATGAGTCCGAACTAGTAGTGAGACCCTGAACACCCTGTAAACACTCCCCCCACCAAAAAAAATAGAGAGAAGAGATTAAGAAAAACACAATGACTGATGCTCATACGATACTTAAAGCGAGTACACCAGGTTAGTTACTGGTTCACCCTTCTCTCCTCTTTTCTCTCAGCCTCATCTTCTCATGCTCTATTTGCTCCTTCTTCTTTTGTTTTAACCTTTCATCTATATGCCTATTTTAGGCAAAATGTTTGCCGTTACCCAGGAAACAAAAGGATGTAGACAGCCTCTATATTACAGAAGTAATTTCCTATGGTACTGGCTGAAGCTATGTTTTCCTTTAATAAAGTATAACAAGTATAACAAAATCCCTTGTGACAGTGCTTTGTAGAAAAAAGCTGTTTCACAGTTTAAAAGAAAATAGCTAAGAACTATGAGTTAAGATATATATGCCAACACAGCTAACCTGGGTGAAGTATCGCATAATGAAAAAAGCCTAACAAGTTTGAAATTGAATCTCATAGTTCTCTAGTGGGAAAAAAAAATGAGTCAAAATCTTACTGTGATTTTTAGCTGAATCACATCTCATATTTTAATGAGTGATGTTTCACTTTTGTTACCAGAGGTTCAAACAGCACTCATTCAAAAAAGAATGAATATTGCTTTTAATTAGGTGGTTTGCGTTCTGTTTATGGCTTTGTTAACATAATTAGTGTGATCCTGGCAAAGATCGCATCTCTGGGCTTCAATTTCATCTTCTTCAGAATATAGGTGACTCTCCTGCGATGAGCGGCAGGTCAGCCACGTGTGATGCAGCAAGTAGCACAGACAGAGGCTGGCTCTGCGCTGCTCTGCACCTGGCTGCATCAGCCCTGACCAGTCAGCTTCACTGTTTACCTTTATCTCAGTTGGCCACCTTGTCTCCCAATTCAAAGAGATACAGAGCATTCAGCCACTCACAAAATCAGCACCACTGTACCTACAGCCTCTTGACCTCCTTTATTCAGTCTCAAAGACCTAGACTTCTGCTTCAAAGATGACTCATGTTTCTAAGATCAGTTTTAGGTTCTCAGCAAATGCAACCAGATTCTTCCTATATTTTCTTGCCCATGATTTTCTTCCTTTGTATAAACTAAACAAAATAATTGTAAAATTCTTAACTATGTTCCTCATTTCTTCTCTTTTGAGCAGTCTAGTAGAAAAAAATCTATATTTTTTTTCTTGACTCGCCATTCAATATGATGCTAACTGCTTTGTACATGTGGTTTTATACCAAACAATCGCTTGAAAAAAACTGGTAATAAATTATCCAATTTCTTTTTGTTTTTGTTACATTTTAATATTGAATGCCACTGATTAACTTCATCTTCAAAAGTCTTAATTCAGTTGTTTTTTGGTAATATACTGTCTTTTAGGTATTTTCTCTTAGCTACTTTCTCTGTCTTTATCTGTCTAAGTATTTTCTCCGTTTGTCATACCCCAGAAGATGACATTGTTAGAACAGCATTTTTAAAACATTAATGTGTTTGTCACTTAGGGAGCTTGTTAGAATACAAATTCTGACTTACGATATCATTGTTAAAAAGTGTGTGGGGGTGCTGGCAAGATAGCTCAGGAAACTAAGTGCCTGCTTAGGCAAGTGCAGGGACCAGGGTTCAATCCCTGGTATCACACACCACACTAGGGCTGGTCCCACTCCTGGGCGTGCTGAGCCAGCGACTGAGTCTAACCCACCTATAATTCCAGTGCTGGGGAGGCTGAAAGCAGGAGGATCACTACAAGTCTGAGCTGCATAGTGAGACCCTGTACAAAAAATGCCAACATTGTTGTGGTTCTTGTGCAGCCTAAACAGCAATGTGCTGAGCCAGGAAGAATTTTCCTCATCTGCATGCCTCAGGGCTACAGATGTGTGGAGTTATCCAAAACCTGAGTTATTCAAAGCTGAGCTCTGATGTGTAAGGCAGAGGCTCAGGCAGCTAGAGTCCATATCAGAAATCCTTGCAAGTGATCAGGTTGCGTTGTTTACTGTAACTGGATGAAACACCCTTCTGTTAAACATTATTACAAAAACTACTGGAAAATGCTGCCACAGAGTTCTAGTCATCTGGTCTCACCTATTTCCAGGCTGCCTGCACTCTCAACTCAATGCTGAAGTTTTCTATTAATTGAATAACTCATGGGTGTGACATTCAAGATAGATGTAGACAGGTTATAAAAGAGATACTAGACTACTAGGTAGATAGATAGTCAGTCAAGGATCTGGAGCATAAAAATTCTTGTCTATACAAATATTTCTTTTATATTTTATTTTTGACATGGCAGTGTCATTCATCCAGTTACTAAAAATCATGTTATTAATATGACCTCATTGTGCTCTCTCCTTTTAACATCTAATTAGTGGACAAACTTCTGTCTTTCTACATTTTCTCCATTTCTGGAATGGTGTGCTTCACTGGGCATCAATTATCGTCTTTGACACCCGTTTTTCTCTTCCTCACTGCCAATATGTGTTCTCAATTTTCTGGTTACTTCCCAAGTGATCTATCTAGAACACGATCCAATAGGCTTCTTCCTACTCATAATGGTTCCTTTTGCTTCACTGAAGATTGAATTCCTCAGAACAGTGTGGAAAACGTCACCTGGAGCTCTTTGCCCTCTTAGAATTTAAAGGTGACGCTTCAACTTACAGCTAACTGAACAGAGACTGCTCCCATGGAAACATGAAAGAGACACTGGGAAATCTTTAACAGTTTAGAACTGCTTTTCCAAAGAAGCCTCTGCTGTTTTAATGGCTAGAAAGCCACTATGGTGACTAGATTCAGGAAAACGATCTCAGATTTCAAGGAAGGAATCTCAGAAGATAAAAACATTGGAAGCCTGATTCCAGTTAGAGTCTCATCAACTCCACAAGTTTTCTCTTCTTTTTCTCTTCATTCAGGTAAAAAAAAAAATTTCTTTAAGAAATGACATTGTCCTCTTGCAGTCGCTCACAAATAAATCCAGTTTATTTTAACATGGCCACACAGGTTGATGTGTTTCTTTTCTTGCAATTCAATAGTTTTTATATCTATCACTAATAAAGATTTTATGATGATAGATTTTTAATAAAAATCACCGATCTTACATTAAAAAGGGATTTATAGCTATAATGTCAAGCATATATTTTCTGTTAAAGAGGGATGATTATGTTTGTAAAATATGCTCTGTGAATATATACAGTTCTACTTATTATAATGTAAAGGTAGTATACTAAATATAGTCAGCCTAGGAAAAATCAGTCAGCCTTTCAAGAAGAGAACAGAGGTTTGATACTGAGTGTTCTCTGGAAATTCCTGTTATCATGTGCATAGAAAAAGAATGTGGCAAAAAGATAGAATGCAAGACTAGTTAACTTAAAAAAATTCTAAAATATATTTCTTCTTCTAAAGGCATAAATTTCATATTTTTAGCACTCTTTGATCTTGAATTTTAGTTGCTGTGGGAAATTGATATTTATTTCACATTAAGTTTTCCCAATGCAACCTTTTCTCTTCTAAAATGAAAATATATTAATTATGAAAACACATGGAGAATAGTACACAATGAGCTTCTGCAGTAACAGCCACATTTTAAGTTCAGGTGCATTACTAGGAGTTACATTTAAGCTCCTTATAAGATCGTTCTCTACTATTGCCTCCAAGAGCATCAGCAGGGGTCCGCAGCAAAGTCAATGTCTTTGATGATTCTCTCTCTAGATATACCAGAAAAAAAAAGCTCTCT
The DNA here is from genome assembly GCA_004027025.1 of Myocastor coypus. Lineage (NCBI taxonomy): Eukaryota > Metazoa > Chordata > Mammalia > Rodentia > Myocastoridae > Myocastor > Myocastor coypus. Next base: position 35,043 of record PVJA010005933.1, read on the forward strand.
TACGTTTCAGGGATCAAGGAGAGAAGAAAAGATTTTGGAATCTTTTAAAATATTAGAAGACCTTTAAGAAGTAGTAGCATGAGGCAGAAGAGAGATTTTTTAATAGCTTAATCTATAGCTCCCTTTCCCATGCTTATGCTTCCCAGTAAACAAAAAGGGAAGAAAAATAAGGACACAAGGTTCACTTAACTGTACTAAGCAGTGAGACATTGAACAGAAAAAGAACTCTAGTATCTAGAACACTTCTTTTCAGATGAGTTAATAAGTAGTAGAAGTACCATTTAAAGCACACTAATTTTATTGTCATGAAGTGATTTATATAAATATATTAGTTTTATAGTCTTGAGGCAAGGATTTTATTAATGCTTCCTTATTTGTCTGTTTTCCAGAAATATCTCCATTTTTAATGTAAAATTCTGAAAAGTGATAAATCATTTCTTAAATTTTTGTCTTATTTAACCTATCAATAAATTTCAGTGCTTGTACTTCTGATATGCAGAACAAACAGATTTCTAGTGATGGCAATTAGCATATATGCTAACATATATTGCTGCTAGTATACATATATGTGCTAATATATGTGTATATATATGTTAATCAAACAAGCAAATATAGTTTACTGAGATATATTCTTCCCTTACAATTTAGTGATGACAATGAATTGCTTTCTAAAAGAAAGAATTATTTGGTTAAATTTATATTGATACTTATTAACATCCTAGAATAGCTGTGTAGATTGTGCCTAGGAAGGTAGTCTTAGAATAGTATATTGTGTGACTTTATCTCAAATGATAACCTGGGGATCATGCGGTGGAAATGTCACTATGAATTGTGCCATCTCTGCCACATCACATTGAAACAGGGGCTTGTGTTAATACTTTTTATATCTGAAATACTCTTCCTTTTTTCAGTTCACCCAAATGCCAGCACTATTTCAAGACTATTTAATTTTCCTTCTTTTTCATAAAGGGCTTATATTTCTTTCTATTTAAAAAACAAAGTTATTTATTTAGTATTTATAATTATTATTAATCCTGGTAGCTTTCCATGACCATTCTTTCAGTAACTGTCAGCACACAGTCTCTTGGGAGTAAATCATTCAATGTGGATAAATCAATAGACTACTTAGAAAATTACATAACATCAATGTTTCCCAAGTTACCTAGGTAACTGAACATTTATCAGAGATTTTGATTCATGACTGAAAAGGTGCCACAATGAGCATTTAAATATTATATTTTGAGAATGGATATTAAGTTTTGGTTGATATTTATTTGATTAGAACCATTTGCCTAACCAATGTCTTCAAGATTTCCTCCTACTTTCTCTTCCAGGAGATTTAGTGTTTCTGTTTTAATATTTGATTAGAACATAGAACAGTCTGGCTGGCAAGATAACTCAGTGGACTAATGCACCTGCTTAGGCAGATGCATGAGCAAGGGTTTGATCCTTCATAGCATCCCTGTGAGGCCCTCACCCTTGGGGCATGCTGAGACAGCCACTGAGACTGGGCATGGTGGCATGCTCCTGTAATCCTAGCACTTTGCATGCTGAAAACAGGAAAATAACTACAGGTTTGATCTACATAGTGAGACCCTATAGACCCTGTACCAAATCCATTTAAAAAAGAATACATAATAGTCAATTGGTTAAATTTTCTGTTCTCAGTGCAGATGCCTTATAAAAAGTCATATATGGATTTAACAACCTATTTTGTATTTGAAATAGTCATTTGAAGCAACCATCATCATATACAATTTTATGCAATTTTACCAGCCATCTGAGTTGCTCTTCTCTCATTGCTGGGACAAAATACCCAACAGTCAAAATTAAGGAAGGAAAGGTTTATTTAGCTCACAGTTAGTGGAGGTTTCAGTCTATACTCAGCTGGTTCCAAGTCAGAGTGGCACATGGAAAAGAGAAGCTGTCCATAGTGGCTGCAAAGAGCAGAAAGAGCCCAGGGACAGAGAGAAGCAGCTGTGGCTCCCAGCTAGCCCCTCTCCCCTCCTTACACCATAGTGCAGGCTACCTTCCCTCAGATAGTGCAGCACCCACACCCACAACCACCAACCACAAACTCCAGAAGCTGCCCCATGACTGAGTGAGTTTCTGGGGGGATGACTACACATAAACCACACCACCATACTTAAACGAGAAGCCATCACAGCATGAAAGCAGCATACAGTGTGAAGGATTTCATAGATGAATAAGTGAAACATAGATGAACAGTGACATGGTGGACAAAATTGTACAGGTTTTCTAGAAAATTTTACATGAAAATAGGAAATGAGTTAAGTAAAAAATATATTATAACAAACAAAATTGGTCATAAAGAGCCTAGGGCTGGTGAGATAGTTCAGTGGACTGAGTACCTGTTTAGGCAAGTGTAGGGATAGGGTTCTATCCCCAGCACCACATGCTATGCTGGTTCTACTCTGAAATGTACTGAAACAGTCATAGAATCTGAGCAGGCTGAACAGGCCTGTAATCCCAGTTCTGGGATGCTTGAAAAGAGGACGATCACTATGAGTCCAAGCCCTGTAGTGAGATCCTGCACAAAATCAAAAACAAAAACAAACAAGCAAAAAAAAAAAAAAGTCTCTCACTAGTGTTCTCCAGAATAGCAGAAGCAAAGAAAAATAAAATAATATTTTTGTTATGCCTGAAGAAGATTGTATATTATATATTAACATTGTTCTTTTTCTAAATTGCATTTGGGAAAAATAAAGCAATGTTTCATTTCAAAAATGAATGACCCCTGTTGTTATATAAGATATTCTTGTAATCTCTGGTGACAGAACTGAGAATGTTATTATATGTGCTCCCAAGAATTGAGTTTGTACTAGATAAATATTCAGATAATGACGACACACTTGGGACATGATCACTTGTACACTATCTGTTGAAATTCTGCTTTATGGAATCTAGAACTTAATTTTGAATTGGAAGATAAGCTCCTATACTTGTCTAACTTCAAAAATGAAAACAGCTGACTCAAAGTCATAGAAAATAGCTGTAAATGAGATTCTCTATTTAGCAATAACATTTGTGAGAGGTGAAATTTATTCTGAAAATAATATGTATTTTTTTAAGTCATATGTATTAATGGACAGAGATACTGTCTTCTTAGTGTAAGAACCTGAAATTGTAAGTAAAATCTGAAAGATACAAGAGGTATTGTGGAAGGGAAAAAAAAAAAACTATTCAAAGGGAAGGAACAACTAGGTTGAGTGAAAGGAGAATAGAAAGAAAAAAAGAAGGGAAAAATACATGTATGCATACAGGATAGCTTGTGTAATTGTACTGCTGATTTCTTCTGATCTATTGATCTTTTTTTTTTTTTTTTGGTGGGACCAGGGTTCAAACTCATGACCTTGCACTTGCCCAGCAGGCACTTGTGCCTTGGAGCTATCTCCCCAGCCCCTTCTTCTGATCTATTGAAAGGAACAGTTAACGCTTAATATTTTTTCTTCTTTCCAATTTTTTAATATCTCACTACAGAGCTTGGACTTGTAGTGATGCCCCTGATTTTTAGGCTGTTCAACACTAAGATTACAGGCATGCACCACTATGCCTGGTCTCAGTGGCTTATGTCTAGTAATATGAACCACTAATTTGAAGATGACAAAGTGCTCCGTAACAACCATTGTTGATTTCCTATCATACTGTTTAGTTGAATTCTGTTCCATCCGTAATTAGTCTTTATGATTTTTTTCTTTCTTTTTGGTAGCAGACATTGAACTGAGGACCTTGTGCTTGCCCGACAGGTACTTCTGCCACTGAGCTATATTCCTGGACCCACGACTTTCTATTTCCTTTAAAAAATAAAATGATAAAAAAATCTTTAGAATTTTTATTATTAACTTGTCTCAAGTAGTCTCAATAGATAAATTATGTCAACTAACGCCTTATTTTACAAAGCCCAATGATAATGAATAATAAGAAACTACAGTATATGTTATTTCTATGTTAAGACTCCAAATGGTAAAGCTATGCAATTGTAACCTTAAACATCATGACAGATAAGCAACCATTATATTGTAGGGAACTATACCTCAACAGACCTGGATAGCTTTTATTTATTTATCTGGATAGCTTTTATTTAATTATTTATTTTGAAGGATTGAGAAAACTGTTATTTTAATGTATAGATATAGAGAGCACATATAAACAAAAATAGAATATATCCCTGGATCAAAATTAAAAATATAATGGTGCTGGAGATGTTGTTTAATGCAAAGGCCCTGGGCTTAGTAGTCATTATTGTGGAAGGAAGGAAGGAAAGAGGGAAGGAAGGAAGGAAGGAAGGAAGGAAGGAAGGAAGGAAGGAAGGGAGGGAGGAAGGGAGGAAGGAAGAAAAAAAGGAAGCGGACCAACATAAGAAATAGCGGGAGGTCATCTCAGGTTGATGTTTTGGCTTTCTGCATTACTCCATGAATGACATTGAATTAAATGCTACAGAAGTGAAATAAAGCTCTGAAGTAAACTGCACCTATAGGAGTTACAATTTCAGGAGAGAAAATTTGCATAAAATTTAAAATATGAATTTGAAAGTGATGTCATGCCTTCATTCCTCCACAGCTACATTGTTAAAAGTCAAAGCTTTGTTTCTCCCTACTTGTCATACCACGTGGAACATAAGCAGTGCTCTGTACATTTCTAGATTCTGGTAGAATTCCTCACTCGCTTTGAAACTACAGTGTCTGAGCTTCATGCATGCAGTACTAACTTAGAAAACGCTAGTGCTGCCAACAAATCTCAACTGCACAATGTGTACAGTTCCATGAGAAAAAATGACACACTAGCAGAGAGAAAACTCCCCAAAGGAAAGTCTATTGTGTTGTGAGGTATGCATGGGGAATTACAAGCTGACTCCAGCTAGGATAGTATGGAAATGTATTTTTATTAGAACTATTTGGGGGCTATTTTCCTCAGTAAGAACATCCTCATTTCTAGGAATTTTTTAAGTTTAAGAGTGACCATCTTAGCTGGATGTGGTGGCTCACGCCTGTAATCCCAGCACTTGGGAGGCTGAGGCAGGAGGATTGGTGCGAGTTTGAGACCAGCCTGGGCTACAAAAGTGAGCGCAGGACCAGCCTCAACTGCATAGCGAGACCCTGTCTCAAAAAGACAAAAACAAACAAACAAACAAAAAAAAGAGTGACCATCTGCTAGAAGTGTTGCTCAGAGATTTTTAAACTTAAATAAAATCTTCAATGAGCCCATTACTTCCATTTTAAGTCAATTCTCCTATGCTGGCAATGAATTTAGAATAGTATAAGAAATACATTATGTTTAAGCCATTATTCCTAATGAGTTATGCCAAATATGTTCATGCTTTCATAACAGTTTTCTCATCATCTGCATTTGAAATTCTATCTATTAAGCATTTCTAGAGAGTGTGAGTAAAATTTAGATGTTATGTCATTCCTAACTGCACCACTAAGGTTAACAGTTTTGCTCATTAAATCACCTGCAAAGTAGCTTACAGTTCAAGAGTTTCTAATATGGAGATTCTGAAGGAATTTTAGAAATGTACTGTAGTGAAGCAAAAGGTTTTGTCACTTTTTTCCTTCTGACTGTATCTGAGAATTTATAACTGTTCTCTGAAAATGTGTGTTATGATCATGCAGTCGTTAGAGGAACTTCATTTTCTGAGACTTCACAGCTTATTTTATTCACACAATTTTTGTTTGTTGCTAAACAGTTGGTTTCATCTTAGAATTCTTGTCTGCATTCCAGACCCAGCTCTCTGGAGGTGACATATCTCCTTTCTTGGCCAGTTTGTAATCCAGAAAAAGCTAGAAGATATACTGTTCTGCTAATAGAGGATTATAACAACCAAACCAAAACATAAAATACCACATTTTCATGTAGAACTGTGCCTATGTATAGATTCCTTTCTATTAAGTACTGTCAGTTTAAGTATAAATATAATTGTATGGAAAGAGTAGAAGAATGGTTTGGGGAATCATGAAGGATATCCTTTGTCAGGTTTATGATGCCAGGGAAAGAAAACGTGCCACTTTCATAAAAAATAGCTTTATGATGTCACCTACAAAAACTTAAGTGATAAAAATGTATCAGTGTTAGCTGTGAATTAGTTAATCACACTAAAATTAAGAACATTGGGAGTTCTATAGAAAACTGGTAGAAAGGCCAGTGAAATAGCTCAGCAGATTAAAACACTTGTTTGGACAGATGCAGTGACAGGTTTGATCCCCAGTGTGCCATGCCGGCCCTGCCCCTGCGGCACGCTGAGATGTCAACTGAGACTAGGCATGGGGGTGCATGCCTGTGATTCTCCTCTTGAGAGGCTGAAAACAGGAGAATGACTACAGGTCCTATCTATATAGAGAGAACCTGTAGATTCCGCACTAAATATAAAAAAATGGTGGAAATATTGGTTATTCATAAGGGTTAGGCCTTGGATATATAATATAAAACTCTGATCAATCTGTTGCCTTATACTTTGTTATGACCAGTCTCAATTTCATACTTAGCTCTCAGCTCTCTGAGTACTTCTCTTTGCCCTGCCCTAAAGTGTTCTATGTTAATTGCACATGAATGTATTTCTAATTATATTATGTTTACTGTTTCTTTTTAAAACTTTTTGTAAAAACTGAAGTTCTACCAGTGATATCTATGCTGATATCTTGATTCCTAACTTATGGCAGGATAAAGAGCTAACATTTCAAACTCCAAATATAAACTGAGTGTCGAATTCTTCCAACAATCCAAATTCTCTCATTGATTGTAGTATTTATTTTTTGTAAAAATTAGGTACCTCAAATATGCACTAAGAAAAAAATTCTTTTTTGACCTACGAGAAAAAGAATGTCTTTTAAATAAAATATTTGTCTTCAAAATAAAGCAAACATTAAAGATTTTGTTGTGTGTCTGTCACATTTTTGCATAGTTTTACTGTCACAAACTGCATGATGACTTCAATTTTCCTTGATGTGTGTTCTTTTTCTACATTTCCTCGAGTTGCATTGATCTGTGTTGCTGAACAGCTGGGATTTTAATCTCACACTATTCACCTGGCCATTAACTAATTTTGAGGGAAACTGTATCCAAAGGAGAAGAATTTGTACAGAAATCTAAAGCTAAATTATGGAACTCTTCTTATAATAATGATTGTCAAACTATAAATGAATTATTTGCTCTAAATTTCATCCAGATCAATTTTGGACAGATGTTGCTATTCCTCCATTTCTTCACTTGCTTATTATGGAGCCAAGTCAAAAGTCATTGCTCATGGAACTTTAGAGTTTTAAATGAGCTGAATTACTCTTGCTGATATGTACCATCACCATTCCCTATGAGTAGACGATTTAAATGTGTAATTCCTTTTCTGTAGAATAGTCCTTTACATCTCATTTCTGGCCACTGGATAAGAATTTATATGAATCCATACAAGAGTCTCACTCTCTTGGTGATGTCTCTACTTCATATTCTTTAAAATATTTGTGTTTCTCTTGACCCTTTGGACTTTGCATTTTCTTCTAGACTATAAAGCTTATGGTGGAAAAAAATGGCAGTTACCTAACCATTTACAGTTGACTACATAATATGAAAATTTGCTCACAAAATTTGGTAAATGAATCTTATTGGATAGCTTAACAATATACACAGAGCATATTTCATCTGTCCTCCACACAGTTATATGATTTAGGGAGAACAAAGTTTGTAATAGAGGAAGTATTTTCAAGCTGCTCTCTGAGTCTGGTGGCTAACCTACTAGAGAGATTAACTAGAGAGTTGGGCTGTAATTCTTCTGTAATTTGTGGCACTTCAAACAGAAAGGAAAGAATATTACATTTTATGTAATTTTAAAAACTACATAGATTTTTGCTACTATACCTGCATATAATAAATCATCATCATAGTAAAAGCTGTTGAAGAACATTTTTCTTGAACACATTTCCTTTGAATACAGTCCCCAAAACATTAAAAAGGATTTCTCTCATCCTCTAAGACATCACAAAAACAAAAACCAGTGAACTCACTGCCAAAAGGAATACCTTTTGAAATAAACCAGAAAATAACTTCTTTCTAGTTATTATGATTTTTGGAATATATAGCTACAATTTTACATGATATGTGATAATTTTTCAAGTAGTAAATTGAATAATCAATTTAAAAATTTTTAGATATTTTTCTGCTTTGGCAATTTATTTAGCAAACACTACAAAATTATAACATCTGCAATTCAAAAAAAGTTGAACAAAAAAGTTTTGTTCTTTTACTATGAGAACTAAAACCCCAAAACCATAAAATAATTTTTAATAAAGTAGCAGTATCTGAACAAAATGTAAAAGTTTTAAAATATTTATTCCTTGGACATTTATATTTCTAGTTTACCTTTGTAATTTCCTATCGTTACTGTAGAAAAATCTTTGCTAAAATCCTCCCTTAAATATTGTCCTATATCTGATACATTTTGATAGTATACACTTCTGATTGTACTACAGTAACATAAATTTTTGTTTGGTTTATTTTGCATTTAACAATCTCACTTACTAACATGTAGAAATTAACCAAAATAGAAGAGGAAAAATACAGTCTGTGGCTTGCAATAGTCCTCAGAAAATGTTAGAAATGTCGATAGCAATATTGCACTAATCAGATTTTATACTAGCAAGCAACAGGAACTGTCAGATAATGCCAATAGAATACAAATAGGTATAACTATTTTAGAAAACTGGCAGTATTTCTTAATACTAAGCATGTTGATCATCATCTTATGATACAGCAATTCTTTTCCTAGAGAAAGTCTTGAACCCATCATACAAGTCCTAATAGTACACATGTTTGTTTACCTCAAAAGCTGCCCAACAACATTCAAAGGCACATTAAGCTAACCAGATCTTGAGAAAACTCAAATACAAGTGAAGAGAGCTTTGGATGAATGCATTGTGATGCATTCAAATAGGATACCATACGATAATGGGAATAAGTTCGTACTGTAGGCTAAAGTATGTTAACTCATATAAAATAATGTTGAGAAAACAAAGACCAAATATGTACTGATATAAATTTATCATATGTAAAGGGAGTGATTACTAATGCCAGAAACCGTTACCTGCGAGGACAGACAGCTCTGATGCCTCCGTGGCATTGACACTTACTTTTGCTTCATGGTTTGTGAGCTCTTCACCTAGCTGTGTTTCCTGTCTGAAACTTTATATATAATATTAAAATGTACATATATATGTAAAATAAAATTTGCATACTTCAATAAAATTTGCAAACTGTAAGACACATGAAAGAATTTCCAGACTAGTAAATTATTTAAGTATAAATGTTGGTAGTATGGCATTTTTATTCTTGCCTCTGCTCTGTCTGGCAAGATTTATTTTCCTCTACATTATAGTTAGATAAATGGAGTAAGTTCTGGTGTACTACAGACCAATACGGTGAGTGAGGTTAAGAAATTTACAATATATGTTTCAAAATAACTTGAGGAGATTTATTTCATTTGCTCTCATTACAAGGAAATGGTCAATATTTGAGGTGATGGATATGCTAAATATCATGCCTTGGTCATCACACAATGTGCATGTTTTTGAAATTCTCATACTATAACTCGTAAATATGAGTAAAGTTTATGTTCCCAGTAAAAGCAAAATAAAATTTCAAGTTGAAAAAATTTCATTTAATTTAAATACATATAAGTAGGATTAATTAATGCTAAATACTTTCTCTTTATTATCTCCTTCACTCATTTTCTTTTGATCAACATATTGCCAATAAACTTAATGAATAGTAATAGCTTTGATAAAGGTAATTAATTTACAAGTCCTCTTCTTATAGAAAGTTTCCCTTTGTTTACTCTAACAAATCAAGTTCAAAGGACCATCACTGAAAATGAAAATCTATAATTTTTAAATATGACTGAAGTTCTTCATAGAATGGTGAACTATAATCATCCAAGAGTAGTCTAGGAAAAGTCTCATTTGATTTATGAAAGAAATGAGAAAGTTTAATGAAGCCCAAAAGTATCACATAAACTTGCACATTGGGTGTACTATTTTTGTAAGGTTTGTATATTTGGATTACTCATAAGAAGCTTTTCTAATTCAATCATTTTATATTAATGAAGTTAAATAATGATTCTCAATTGAAAATACATTTTTGTGATTTTAATAGAATTATTGAAATCAGAGAATACAGGGATAAAAATTGTTATCTGGGATTATACAGCTACAAATGTCATGGTAAATTGTTCTTATAAAAATTTGCCTTAATGATCATATTTTTTTAGTTATTAACTATTATCAGATATACTAACATGATTTCACTAACAATGCATAGTATATCCTAGGATATTAAATGTTGAAGATGCAATTGTGGTAAAATATTCAATGTGAATTCTAATAGGAACTTTGTATTCTATTCAAGGAAATTTTCAAGCATATAAAAGTTTTACACATGGACGCCACTAAATGTAAAATTTCTGGCAGTTGTTAACTGTACATTGAATAAATCATGTTAAAATAGTTGTTACTGAAAATAAAGTGATTCAAAGTAGTTGAAAACCTTATGTCAGAATAAAATCACTAACTTAGGAAACACAATAACCTTTTAACAAGATCCTTTTTATACAGGTATATTAGTATAACATGACATTCTGTACTATGCATTATGCTTTTTAAAGTAGTCTAAAAATAAAATTACTAAAAGAAAAATTTCACATACCTCAAATAGAAACTAGTATACCTATAATTTATACTAATCACTTAACTTCAACCTCTTGATAGATTTATTAGTCATACATGTGGATATGGTATGACAATTCTGTGGTGATTCTAAAATGTAAATCAGGGGTTGAAAAATCTATGTGAACATTATATTTATTTTATACATTTTTTGATTAAAAACAAGGGTCAAATTATCTGTCCAGACTCTGATAATCTCTTTAACTTAGTTAAAAAGAAAAGAAGCCTATCTAACATAATTGAAAAATAATGCCAAATTACGTGGTCACAGAATAATTTTATCTTCTACCTTAGATTCAGCATGATAGTTTAAGAAGATAATTCTTCATATATGACATGTCTAATGATTTAAGATCTTCCCTTTAATATTACTGAACTAGATCATTAGATAATCATACCTGAAAGGCCCTTAGTTTTGTTCACTTGATTTTTGTCTGGATATATCACCAAAATTCAGAATATGTCTGATCAATTAATCCTATGTTCTATATTTCTGCCTTTTAAAATGTTAGTTATGTCTCATTTGAAATGAGTAAAGATTTCATAACTTTTAAAAACAAAGTAAAGCACACAATACATAATTCACTTAAAAATTCTAAAAGCAGTAGGTGAAAAATAATATCTAGAGTTTGGAAATATTTATTTTTCTAGAATAATATCACCTGAAAATTCCATAAAATTCCAGTTGTTTTTTTTAAATACATGAATTTTTGAAAATAAAGGAAAATTACCAAGTTTTGAGAACTCACTGGGCTGCTGGACAATTTTAGATAGGAAAAAATACAATTTAAGAGGTATTTTCACTAGATCAATCAAGTTGCAAATTTCTCAGCGTCATCCATAACAAGTGGTTACAACCTAATGTATGAGCTTAATGAGCTCTCCAAATGTTAAATATGCAAAAGAACTCACCTGAGTAAAAGTGTTGCTTCCCAGAAGTAAAATCCTGAAACTCGTGTCCGGAAATGTCTCGTGTGGGCCATGATACACAGAGGTATTCACGATCCTGAAAACAGTCTTATCCAGGGCATGGGTAATCAGAAAGACAGAAATAAAAGTGCAGCCAACGTTGGCACGGTGCTGATGGAAAGACAATACTTGCGATGCTTCAGTACCCTGGACAGCTCCCTGCAGTCCCGGACTCTAGTCCAGACCCTGGAGTCTGTTCTGCTCTCCTGAGCACCGAGCAGGAATGAGAGACACGGGGTTATAAATGTGCAAGTGATTTGTGCAATGAAACTAGGGAAAGGAGGGAAATCAAGTGTCTAAAGTGCCTCGGTTCCGATCAACAGTTCACTGTAGCTCTATCAGCCGGGGAAGAACGCTTGTCTTGGCTCAAAACCACGTTTTGAAGAAGAGCGAAAGCATCAGCCAAACCACGGATGCTTCTCGACACCTGCTCCATGGGGTGCTTGTCTGAATCTCGTTCTTCACCTTTGGTAAAAATCCCAGCGCGGCAAAAAGAGGCGGGGGAGGAGCTAGACGACCTGTCTCATCCGCCAATCACGACCATACAACAGGATAGAGTGACAGGCCACTTACAACAGGAGGAGGTGGCTAGCATTTTATAGGGTGGGCAGAGCTTGCGGGGGAACCGGGTCGGGGCTTTGCGGAAAGCAGTGAGGAAGCACTGTAAAACCCAAACTGCTACTGGGGGGAGTTGGAAAGAAAGCCTCAGGGATAAGAATTAGAAGAATCAGTAGTTTGTTATATTTAGGTAGCAGACCCAGAAGAGAGGGATCCTCCTTCACTTCAGGCAAAACGCAGTTTAGTTAAGAAGCATCTTTTGGGTTGGGACCCTATCTCTCAGGTCTCCTGTTGAAATGCAAGGATCAACATAAATCCACACACATAAAAAGGGCTGGCCAAGCTAGGGTAATGTTGTTCATTCGCACGAGCAGATAACAGAAAAATCAATACCTTCTAGAATCCGCTCATAATCCTGGCCAGCTCTGGTCAGTAAATGCTGTTGACTGATGTAATGTTAACTTCCTTTAGTCACAATAAAGGTTCTCAGATGATGACAGTGGGAAATCTCAAGAGATTGCTGTAAGAGCTACAGTGCTTTCTGCTTTTTAAACCTGTCTTACATATTTTAGCAATAAATTTTAGCAAACAGCACATTTAGGTCATAGAGTGTCATTTGGTGAACCTTCACTGGCATCATCTCAAATCTCAATCTCTGTGTTCCTCTTCATCTCTATCTTTTTGTTCTCCACTCCTCTTTCTCTGTGGATTCTCACTCATGATCCTTTACACTGGGTTTGTCTTTGAAGATAGGAAAGGGTGTGTGTGTGTGTGTGTGTGTGTGTGTGTGTGTGTGTGTGTGTTGCACTTCACAGTAATGAAATAAAAAGATAAAGACAATGCTTTGAGCTTTATAAGTGAGAATTTTTATTTACTGTCAGCCAGGATAACAATGTTCATTCTTTTAATTTTAGCTTTTCTCAAATTCCCTCAGGTATTTATTCTGAAATTACTATTTTAACTCTGTTAACATTATCAGTGGCATGTCAAGAAGTCGTTTTAATCTTCCTGACACAGGCTTTCTTAACTAAATTGAAAAATAATTGATCACTAGATACTCTTGTGGTTCTTTACTTAATTGGAAGAATAAGCTATGACCACCTTTCAACTCTCTCAAATGAAACAACCAAAAATATTTCTCTTTATGCTATTTTTTATAGATAAGATTCTCAGTACAATAAAGTTTTCTGGGTTTATTTGTGTACATTATTTTGCCAACTTTCTCACATCTTGGTTTTCTCATTTGAATCATGCATCTCCAGAAGTCTGTGAAGAAATATCATTCATTCTACCCAGAAATGTTAGTAGCTTGAGAGAGTTCATACTTCTTAAATTTATATTAGTTTTCAATGAATGTTTTCAAGGGACCCTGGGCAAAATGCTTTTTAGATGACTTTCTTTGAACAGTTCTGTTGTTTGAAAACATACATAATAAGATTGTAATAAGTTTGACATATGAACAAAATTAGGTTTTAGTTTTATTTTTATGTATTTGGTACAGAGTCTCACTACATAGCTCAGACTCATAGTGATCCTCCTGTATGAACAAAATTAGTATTAACTACTATGCTATGAATTTTACTACTTTAAGAATTATTAAAATAAAGATCAGTGTAACTACTTGTAAAAGAACAAAAATAAGCAAGATTTTGTTCATCACTCTTCTGGACTGCAGAATACTAAACTACTGAATATTAGACTAGCACAGATTGTATAACATGAAAGACAGAAAGAAGGTTCCCCAAAGTCAGCATGAAAGAAAAAGACTGAGCATCAAGTTAATACTAAACCAGAGGCTTTCAGGTTAGCTTGGTGGGTTATGCTCCTGTGTGGGCATCCCAGGCAGGCACAGGGGATGGCAGTTTGATCCCCACACCCACCCTTAAGGCAACCTGAGCCAACCCAAAGGGAAAAAAATACTAAACCAAATAAACAAACAAAAAGTTGATGTAGCCTTTCTAGTATTAGACAAAATTAAAGAGTATGGCATATTTACATGCAAAATGTACTAGGATAATGAACAAAGTTATGCCAGTCAGTTATACAATTTACAAATTCCTTGATGATACACATTTAAAACATGTAAAAGCATTTTAAAATTTTATCAATCTAATGGAATACAAATATCAGGTTAAAGTCAAGATAAATTTTCAAAGAAAGTTCAACCAACAAATTTGATCTAATCCACAGTTTTATTGGATATCTCCATAAAGTCAAACTTATCATGAGCTATTAACAAATTTCTACCAATTTAAAAAGGTATTATTTTCTAAGGCAATTTTTGTATCTGAAATAACTTTAAAAGGTGAAACTACATATTACAAATCAGAAAAGATTTGTATTTTCAGGGTAATAGTTACTATAAACAATGCAGCTACAACCACAATTAAAAATGTGTAGCTTTAGGACCAGACAGATTGCTCAGTGGATTAAAGCACCTGCTTAGCAGATGCTGGGGCCAGGTTTTGATCCCCATCCAGCAGTGCCCCCATGGCTTACTGACACTGGGAATGAATCTGGGCATGGTTGTGCGCACCTATGATCTCAACGCTTAGGAAGCTGAAAAACAGGAAGGATCACTAGGAGTCCAACCTGTGTAGTGAGACCCTGTAGACCCTGTACTAAATATACATACAAAAAGTGTAGCTTTAAATTGTCTAAAAACAAAGGCTGAAAATTCATGACAAAAGCATACAACTTGATATGATGAAATGAATGACCAAATCAATTTCATAAATATGGTAGGAGACAAAATATAATAAATTGCATAACATAGATAAAATATATATGAAAGTCAAATGTACTTTTGAGGAAATTTTAAATTTAACAAATTTCTCACAAAATGAATGAAGAAAAAAAGAGAAAAACAAAGAGCATTTAATCTTGAAGTATGAAGAATAACATTACAGTTAAATTATCAGTAGCCAGGATATTTTCTAAAAAAACAACAACAAAAAAAAAGAAAAACAAGAAAATATCTGAATACTCAATAAAAATCAGATAAATATTTCATGAATATGAACAAAAATATTAAATAAGTTGTTATTAAAATATTCAACTGTATTAGTCATGAATGAATAACATTGAAATCAAGAGGTACAAATTTTTAATGTACTTAGTCCACTGGTTCTACAGGGTCTCACATTTTTCAGCCCGCCAAGTGCTGGGATTACAGGCATGTGCCACCATGCCCAGTCTCATTCATTGTCTCAGCACGGAGTTTGTATGGCAGGCTGGGGACTGAAGCCCCTGACCCTGCATCTGCCTAATCAGGTGCTCTAATCCACTGAGCTATCTAGCTGGCCCTTATGAGCTACAATTTAAAGTTGAGTACATTAACAGAAAGTTGACTTCACTGGCTCACTCTGCTGATGAGGCAACTATACTACAGGAGCAACCTGAACATTGTATTGTGAAGAATGAAGCCCTCTAGGTACCTTGTATTTGTTTAGTTATCTTTGGTGAAGTTTGTGATTTATTGAGATAAATTACAAGAAATCACCAAGAGACCCTGACTTCCCCAATAATTACCATAAATTATATTTCTTGCAGAAGTGCAAGCTCCTCACTTAATAAGGACGGATGATTCCGGCTACTGAGAAAGCTCTCCTTTGCGGACTTGCCACATGACAAACTGTGCTAGCCGACCAGATGTTTGGGTGCAGCTTGCAGTTCAATGAAGCCCTCCCTGCATCTCTGCCAGATGAGACTGAAGCCAGGATTTACAATCTGGCAAAGGTAGCACAGTTCTAAAGCAGATTCTCTACATCGCTAAAAGTGAAGAAGCACATGGTAAATCTTGTTTCTACTTCTAAGTTCCTAAACTTGTATTTTCATCTTTCATCACTGGTGATGACATTTCTTTGTCGTGACTTCCAGAACAATATACTCTAAGCTGGGTATTTGAAGAATCAGTCTTTTTTGGTTGAGTCCTGGGAATAGGATGTCCAAAAGCAAGGTGACAAGTAAGTTTCTGATTGCTCTTTTCTGTAATGTTTACTTGATTTTTAATTCATAGTGTGTCAGTAGGATGTGTGTGTGTGTGTGTGTGTGTGTGGTTTTTTTGTGTGTGAAATTCTAGATGGGTGACAATTCTTTCTCAGATTTCATCAGGTCATCTCTTTTGTTTTGTATATTTTTATTAGTACACAACTATAGCATAGAATGATACCATTCATTGTGTGGAGTTCAAATACCTATGGCACATCCTAATCTTTTATCATCTCCTTCCCTCCCTCTCCAAAACCTTTCTCTTCATCTCATGGACCCCCTCCCTTTGGCAAATGATCTGCCTCCCTATATCCTATTATGTACCTTTTATTTAGATTTTTGCAAATGTTTATTCGTATTTCGCTCTTTCTTTACATTTTAGTTTCTCATGTAAGACAAACCATGTAACACTGATGCTTGTGTGTCTGACTTATTTCACTTAACGTTATGCTCTTGAGTTGGTCTTTGTCTAGTCATTTGGTTTGTAGTCCTGTAATTGTAGTCTGTAATTGTCCTGTATAGTCCTGTAATATATATATATATATATATATATATATATATATATATATATAATGTCCTGTATATATATATATGTATATATGTATATATGTATGTATATGTATGTATGTATATGTATGTATATATATATATATTTACATGTATAACTTAATACTGTCATTAGAGTATTCAGAGTAGATCATTGAACTTATGAGACCTTTATGGGTTGAATTGTGCCTCCTTAAGCCATGTAAGTGGGAATCATAGCCTCTAGTGTCTCAACGTGTTACTTTACTTGAAGATAATGTCTTAATAGACTTAATTAAGTGAATATAATACTATTAATATAAAAGGTGAAACTCGGAACAGAGATGGTCAAGCACTGAGAGAAAGTGAAATAATGAAACACAGGGAACAAGTGGATATGTCTAAACCAAGGCAAGAGTCTGGAGACAGATACACTCTTCAGATTCGTTAAAAGGAACAAACTCCGTCAACATCTTGATTGGCTTTGAAGCAATACATTTCTGTTGCTTAAGGCACCCTGAATATGGCACTCTGTTATAGCAGCCAAATAAAACTAATACAATCACCTCTACCCATTTAAACAAAATTCTGTCTAAGTCCAATTATGATTGGAAGGAAAAAATGATTGGAAGGAATCCACATCTTGGAATAGAATAGGCTCAGTGGAGATCTTGATGGAGAAAACTGACAGGAACACTTTATTGGGATGAAAGAAAGTTTCCGAATTCTTGGAAGAACTTCCAACACAGAAATTCATACAGGAAAATTTAGCACTAGGGACCAGGGTGACTGAGTGCATTGCCCGGAGGCCTCAGAACAGGAAGGCTCTGTCCTGCCACCCAGCAGGAGATGGGAGCACATCTGCTCCCACACCATCAGCTCTGTGTTACAGAAATCTCAAAACTCCTTCCACTTGTTTACTCTTATCACTAGATCTGAGGGCTCATCAAGACAATAACAAACAATCAGAAAGAGGAAGATCAGTTAGGACAAACAAATCTCATGCCAGCAATACAGAGTTGAGTGGAGACAGAAAGTGACTTAGACAAATAAGACAAAGTTTAAGTAGCCTTAAGTGCCCCCAATCGCATATTTTTTCTTGAGCCCCTTCCCTTTCATGAATGATCTGTCTCCATATTTCCTATTTGCAAATGTTTATTCTTATTTTGCTCTTTACTTATATTTTAGTTTCTCATGTAAGACAAACCATGTAACATTGATGCTTTCATTTCTTTTATGTTGCAACTTAATATATATCTATTATATTTTATGACATTATATATTAATATAATATATAATATTTATATTATATATTTATGTATGATAAAATTCAAAGGTAGAAATTTTATTTTAACTACTATGAGCAATATATATATATATATATCTCCTTATATATATATCCTTCATATATATGTATATATATGCATATATATATATATATATATATATATATATGAAGGATAGTATAGTGTTTAAGTTAGAAAAGATGTACCAGAGGAAATATCTCATAGCACAAGAGTACAAATAAGTTATATAGCCGGCCATAAAAATGAGTGAATAAACAAACAAAGGTTCTGAAACAAGAAAAAAATGAATAAAATAAAATAATTTTAAAAAAAGATTTATATAAGAAAAAATAAAAAGTTTAGGAGGTACTAAGGAAATAATTATATGAGAAATAGTGAGTTGAAAAAGAACAAAACATTAAATTGTTGAGCTTCACTGTATTTGAGGCAACATTGAAGTGAAGATAAAGCTCTTTATATCCTAACATAATCAATAAAATTCAAAGTCAGAAATTTTTATTTTAATTACTATGAGCATTTTTCAAATTCTAAAGCAAAAATCTGTATGAAGAAAAGAAGAGCAGAACAAAGGAACATAGTATTTTATAACCAAGCATGATTATAGCAAGCAGATAAGATACTTGGAATATAAAGATATCCGATAATATTATCAACTATTGACAAGTTTTTCCAAAAGAATATAGTTATGGAGTTTGGGCAACATTTGATAAAAGTTTTTTATCAAGTAAAATAAGGAATTAAAACAAAACAGAAATGCATATAAAATTTAGAAATGTAAAAATGGTATGAAAAACACTAGATAATTATGCTAAAAAGTAAGGCACTAAGTGATTTCAATCAAATTTGTAATTTAAATGATTCTTTTTCTTACAGTGCTTTGGATATTCTAGTGAATTTACTGAGACAGTATAGGAAAAAATAAAATGAGTCATATATAATTCAAGGGAAATTGAATACACAGTCTTCTAGTAACAAAAGCACCTAGTGCAGTAAGTAAATATAAGGTAAAAGTACTTGTGTGGACCAAGGAGCCAGCTCAGCACCATAAACACCTGCCTGGAAAGCATAAGGCCCTGCATTCAATCCCTGACACAGAAAAGGAAAAAAAAAAAAAAAGCCAGAAAACAACATTTAATGTTTTACTGCTAGGTCTCCTGTGGTGATCAAGCTTATTCATTTCATAATAGAAGATATATTTTGATTCTATGTGAATAAAACATTTTGGTATGCCTTCACTAATGATTAGTGCAAGGAAGTATCATAACTTATTTTTTGGGAAACAGTCTTGAGAAACTAACTGAGCTAAACTTTTAGACTAATCTCAGATATTCACACGGTATTTTATATTTCCTTTAAGTTACATAGAAGGGTGGGAGCAGCTAGTTATTCAAATAAGATTTTGTTACATGTGATCTTTGCTGTAGCTTTTTTCATATGTTTACTGCTGTTTGAAAGTTTTATACGTCTTATGTTATATAACCATACAAAAATATTTGTGGAATGAATCTTATGGTTAGTAAACAATATATATTTTATAGTTTGCTATCAGCATTTTCATTTACAAATTTAAGCTTAGACTCATTCATTGTAGCAATTAATATGGAAGAAGATTTTTTTTAATGCATTTGGTTGTTATAGGGTCTCACTATGCAGCTCACACTTGTGGTGATCCTCCTACTTTCAACCTCCTTAGTGATGGGATTGCAGGTGTGTTCACTATGTCTGGACTTTGCTCTGCTCAGCATGCTCAAAGGGCAGGGCTTGTGTGGTATGTGGTGATAGAGATCGAACCATGGTCTCTGCACTTTGCCTAAACAGGCACTTTAGTCCACCAGCTCATCTTGCTGGTCCCAAGAAAAGATTTATTTTTAAAGTTTATCAAATCCTAAAATTTATGTTCTTTGTTTTCAGAGCTAGAAGTTTGTTTTACATATATTTTACACATTTGAATTTATCTTTATACCATGATTCTTTTTATCTTATTGGTTATAATTTAAACTCTAGAAGTAATCTTATTAGAAGATACTATGGAAAGTTTATCTTAAAATTATTTGTTGTATATTTCCTTTTAAACTGATTTTTTCCTATTTTTTTTTCAGTACCTGGGATCAAACTCAGGACCTTGTACTTGCCAGGCAGGCACTTGTGCCTCTGAGTTATCTCCCTGGTCCTTTAAATTTTTTATTAATTATGCCTCTTTTTCTGTTTCAGAATTTTTCTAGTAATCAAATAGCATTTAATAAACAAAAAAGTATTTATTAATTTGTTATTGTGCTAGTTATAAGACATTGTAATATTAGAATAATTATAATAATTTACATAAATTCTTAACTCATTCTCAAACTAAAGCATTCTGCTTTATGAATGGTACATTATCCATTTGGAATATAATATGATTCATTAAACATACATTATTTTATGTTTAGCCTTTTCTGAAACTATGCTGACTTCATTTCTCAGTGTATGATATGTACTTCACATTTAAAACTCGATTTTTATTTGAAATCTGAAACTGATACAGACTTAATAATTGTCAGAAATTTGTTTTTGCTTTTTAGATATAGGATCTTGCTATATAGTTCTGATTGGTCTCAAACTCACAGTGATTCTCCTGTTAAGCCTCCCAAGTGCTGGAATTGCAGGCTTAAGCCACTGAGCCTAGCTAGAAACTTACTTTAATTAAAAAATAGCATTGTATTGTATTATAGTGTAGTGTAATGTATTTAGTACAGGGTCTCACTGCACAGATCGACTTGTAGTGATCCTTCTGTTTTCAGCCTCCCAAATGCTGGGATTACAAGGGTGCGCCACCATAATCAGTCTAATTAACCTTCTAGGAGCAGGGCTCACTGAGAACCAAACCCTGGTCCCTGTGCCGGTCTAAGCTGTCGCTTTAGTCCACACTAAGCTATCTGGCCAGCCCTAGCCTTTTGATCCACTCATCTCTCCACTAAATAGATTTAGGTAATCCTTCTTTATGCCGTATGATTATGTCTATGATAGAATTTATCACAACTTATGAAAACTTTAACATGAATTGCAATTTGTTCAGCTATGCTAGAAACTCAGTTTTCAAAGTAATACCCTAGATGTAGTCTACATCTTAGCATTTAAACTTACTTAGGGTATGCCAAAGAATATATAGTATTCAGGAACAATTGATAGGTCCTCTCTTTTGCTAAATTGGATTTCTACACAGAAATTGATTTCCTTTTATGTAATAATGGCAGAACTGATAAATAACCCATGTAGCAATGCAGTTTATTTGCACAGTAAAGAATATTTTTTCCATACTAAACAGATGTTGTACCACTGGAACATGTTCCTGAACTAGATGCCAAAAGAAAATACATTCTGACCTTGACTCTACACAGGCAAAGATTGGTTTTATACAAAGACAACTTCTCACTTCTGTGGTCATGATGGTTAGGACTTGGACTTCAGTGAATTTTTATCCATCACTTTCTGATTGATTTAAGAATTTTAGTCATCAGAAATTTACATCAAGTTTTTCTATCTTATGTTCTTCAAGGAAATATATGAGCATAGATATTCAAGAGGATAATTCACACTTGTGAATGTATTTTCTGTCCCAGGAGTATGATGTATAAAAATAACTATTTGGTGGGACGTTAGTATATTTATGAGAGACTTCAAGTCTAATATAAACATTTCTTTATCGTTAGCTATAATTGACCTGAATTCTATTTCCAGCATTGGCAGGTGCTGTACCATTAGCTTAGATAATCTTGCTATTTAACTAAACTTTAGGTACTTATCTGTAAAAGTTGAATCTATTTCACATTCACATTTTGTGCATTTTCCTTTGCACTTCAGTTATTTCAAAGATGTTTGGCTTTAGAATTCCTATGGAAAGCTTCAGTATTGTTTGTTGAAAAACTTGAATTAGCACCTTTGGATTTTCTTGAAGAAAAGAATCAATAATTTAATACGGAAAGATATTATATGCATTTTACTATTTTTTTTTTTTGTCTTTTTGAGACAGGGTCTCGCTGTGCAGTTCAGGCTGGCCTTGAGCTCACTTTTGTAGCCCAGGCTGGTCTCGAACTTGCACCGATCCTCCTGCCTCAGCCTCCCAGGTGCTGGGATTACAGTCATGCACCACCATGCCTGGCACTTGCATTTTACTATTAATACAACTTTTAATATAGCAATTGTATTGAAATATAATAAATAGCTTTACTAAATCATACATTATACTGGTCCCATAAATTAATTCTTTAAGGGTCAGAGATATAGCTCAGTAGCATAAGCATGTGCCTGGGAAGCGCAAGAACCCGAGTTCAATCCTGGTACCACAAAAGTAATAATAATAATAATAATTCTTTAAGGGCCAAGGTTATAGCTCAGTGGAATAAGCACCTGCCTGGGAAGTGCAAGGACCTGAATCCAATCCTGGCACCAAAAAAATAGTTTTTTAAACTTTCAAAATCTTGCATTTTAATGATATTGATATAATTTTGCTGCTGGTATTATTGACTGTACAACATTTAACCGCTCCACAAATAATTCTGACACCCTCTAAGGTTCACTACTAGTTTCCATCTATCGCTAGCTCCCGGAAAAATTCAACTAGCTTTTGTCTCTGTGAACTGTTCTGCACTGGACAATCCTCAGGAATGAAAACGTGCTGTGAGGACTTCTGTGTCAAGTTTCTTCCATGCAGCTTCACAGTTTTCAGACGAACTGAGAAATCCTAAATTTTTAAATGACATGTCTTTTTAAAAAATAATTTGCATCTAACTTACTCATATAATTCTGTTTCTTTTGGCTTAATAATTGACTTTGTGGAGCAATTTTACATAGAACAAAAACAAAACCAAACAGAAAGATTAAGTGGATGGCATATGCATTTCTCAGCTATTCCTATGCCCACCGATGTGTAGTCTCCCTTGATCAGCATCCTACACATTAAGTGTGCATTTGCAGCACGTGAGTGACCTACGTCAAATATTCTTGTCGCACAAAGTTTATAGTTTACATTAGAATTTATTCTTAGCTCTATAAACTCTGTGTGTGTGTGTGTGTGTGTGTGTGTGTGTGTGTGTGCGCGCGTGTGTGTGTGCGCAGCAGAATAGTTTATTCTTGTGAAACTACTACTCTTTTCTCTGTCTAGTCACCCTTTGGCTGCTCCACTCCCTGACAACCACTGGTCTTTCAATAGTTTCCCTAGTCTTGCCTTTCCCAGATGTGTGGTTAGAAGCAGCCAACATGGAGTCTCAACAGGCTGGGTTCTTTCACTTTCCACGCTGCACTTAAGTTTTCTACAGATGCTTTCATGGTTGGATGGGACTTGAACCTCCACAGACTGAACTAAAGAAACTTTTCCTCCTTTAATCTTAGATGTCAGGGATATTGTCTCAGCAATGAAAAAAGTAACCAAGACAGATTTTTCATTTTAGAACTAAATAGTATTTCACTTTCTGGCTATACTGCAATTAATTATCTATTCAATTACTGACAGTGATTTTTAAGTGCTGGAACTTACAGACCTTTAATTAAATTCTATGCATATCTTTTGTGTAAATTTTTGCATAAACACAAGTTTCTAACCCTTTTGAGAGTAAATACAAAGAAATGTAATTGCTAGATTAAATGGCAAGAATATGTTTAATCTTTTTAAAAAAGCTTCCAATTGCCTTCCAAAGTTAGTGCTCCATTTTGTACTCCTACAGGCAAAAGACGAGAGCCTTATTTTTCCAAATCTGTGCTGCATTTGACATTAGCAGCATTGTAGATCTTGAATGTTTTTATAAGTTTTCTGTGCTATACCTCTCCTGGCTTGATTTATTTATTACTGATGACATTATGTGGGGTATGTTTGCATATGATTTCTTGTTATTTATATGTCCTTTGTTTAGTTGTCTATTAACTTGGCTGGTTTGTAAACTGGGTTATTTATTTCTGAGTTGTACATATTAGAGGCTATATATATATATATATATATATATATATATATATATATATGGAGAGAGAGAAGGGGGAGAAGGGAGACAGGAGTGAGGAGAGAGGAGAGAGACAGAGACAGAGAGATAGGTAGACAGACAGACAGACAGACAGACAGACAGAAAAAGAAAGAAAAATAGAGAGGTTGAGAGACAGAGATAGAATGAGAAAGTCAGGTTTGCTTTTTCATTCTCTTGACAGTTTTACAGAGTAGCATATTTTAGTTCTAAGGAAATTAATTTTATCACTTCTTTCTTTTATATATTTTAACTGATACTGCATCTAAGGATACAACCAGACCTGACATCACTGTGAACTTTACTTCATCATCTTCTATGATTATACGTTTTTTATATTTAGCTTTATGGCTTATTTTGAGCTAATTTTTGTGAGAGATATAGGCCTGCATATAATTTCTCTTCCTCCCTTTTTTCCTTGCTCCCTCCACTCCTCCTTTTCATCTTTCCTTTCTTCCTTTCCTTTTTGCAGGTGGATATCCAGTTATTCTAACGCTACACTGACCAAAGTTCTCTAGAGAAACAAAACTAATAGAAGATAGATGGTGATTGATAGATCGATAGATAGATAGATAGAATTTGTTAAGAAATTCATCTTATGCTGTTATAGAGACCAAGAAATCTCACAGCATGTCACTTGAAAGCTGACTCTAGTGTGGCTTAATCTCAGCCTCAAAATTGCAGAGGAACCAAGAAGGCAAATACTGTAACTCTCCATCCAACACCCAAAGCTGGGGAACTCAGGTGCAAAGAAAGATGTGGAAAGCAGATGAGCTGGAGATTGGCTAGACAATCAGAGCTGGAGCAAGGCCAGCCCGAGAACATGGCATACCGGAGGTAAACCACATGAACAAGATGTTGGAATTAGAGCAGGGCCAGTCTTAGGGACATGGGCTGCCAGAGGCATACCGTATAGACAAGGTGATATCTAGTTCAGTGGCATATCACCAGGTGTCTGGCCAGAGTGTTCCTCCATGTTAACTACAACACAGATAGCTCTGAGAATGTTTTACTTTCAGTGTTCTCAGCAAAGCAATGAGACTTCACACCGTTAGCCTATCTGTGATTGTTCCTTTCTACTGTATATAATTAAAGATGCAGATTGATCTAGGTATCTGTGCCTCTCTGTCAAGGAGGTCAGGTGCCACTCAGTCCCATAATTTCTCTGTCTTATTTTTTTTTCTAAGTATTGCTTTGCCTCCCTCTCAGGATCCACTGAATGTGCAGATTATGAAAGAAAGTTTTCATTGGTTTAAATCTTCTAGTTCAAATGTTGAATTTTTCTGCCCAAATGTAAGTGAAGAAAAATGCATTATATCTCCAGAAAAAATGGGTGTAGAAGAAATAGGAAAGAAAATAGAGGAGGAAAGGATGGAGAACAAGGAGAGAGAGAGAGAGAGAAAGAGAGAGAGAGAGAGAGAGAGAGAGAGAGAGAGAGAAAGAGAGAGGAAGAAAGATCGAAGTTACTTTTTATAATTTCCATGGCACAACTATTTGAATGGTACAGTCTGTAGAACTGCCTTTCTTTCTTTAGAAAGACCTCACAGACACCCTAAATAATGTTTTATCAGTTTTGTACTCTTGTTTATGTTCATTTGTCAGAGATGCAAAGACTATATAAGTCTATTGCTAGGCTATCTCTTCTATTAACATTTGTCTATTATTATGTTTTTCTTTTTGTATTTTAGGGAAGGTTCTATGGGTGTTTTGGGTCTCACTACTAGATTGAACTCACAGTAATCCACCTATATACAGCCTCCCAAGAGCTGGAATTATAGGCTCACACCACCACACCCAGGCTCAACTGCTGTCTCAGCATGCCCTTGCAATGGGATATGTACAGCTGGTCTGGGTATTGAACCCTGGACCCCTGAGTCTGCTTATAGGGAGTTTAATCCAATGAGCTATTTGACCAGCCCTATGTTTGTCTACTATTTTGCTAGTCTCATACTGTTGTGATTACTATAACTTTATGGTGGGGTTTGAACTTGGCTGTTATGAGACCCAACCTTGGTTCTTCTTCATTAATTCTGTATTAGCTATTCTGGATCATTTTGTTTTTTGATACAAACATCAGAATCAACCTATCCATGTTATTTTGTTTAGGATAACACTGTGTCTGTATATTCATGTGTGACAAAATGATAACCTTATAATATTGAAGTTTTCTTCCTGTGAGCCTAAAATATCACTCATCTATTTTGTTCTTTACTTTATGGAAGTTTTACTTCACATAGGACTTATACATATTTATTAGATTTACATCTCATTATTTAATTTATTTTGTTTTTATTTAATGATTCAAAGGTAAATAGCATAAATGTTTAGTTTTATACTATTCTGTTGTTAGTACATAGAAAAGTTATATATATATATATATATATATATATATATATATATATATATTTCAGAGATTTATAGAAATCATCATGTGATTTGCAAGGAAATACAGTCATATTTCTTCCCTTCCAGCTTGCATAGTTACTATTTTTTAAAAGTCTTGTGACATCATTAGGAAATCTGGAATTATTTTAAAAGGAATGATTATGGGGAATCACCTTACTTTGTTAGTGATTTTAGTGGAAAAATATTTCATTGCTAACTATATCGCCAGTTGCAGGCCATTTATAGAAATTTGTCAAATTAAGATAATTTTCTTCTATTATAAGTGTGCTGAAAGGTTGGGCAAATATTTCAGTGGATTAAAGCAATTGCAAGCAGGTGCAGCGGCTGGGGGTTCGATCCTCAGGTCTGCGGTGCTAGCTCCACCTCTGGGGCACACTGAAATGGCAATTGAGACTGGAGGTGGTGGCATATGCCTGTAATCCTAGTTCTTAGGAGTGTGTAAACAGACGGATCACTATGAGTCCGATCTGGTGGTGATACCCTGTAGATCCTTCCTTAAAATAAAAAAAAGTAAAGAAAGTGTATTGAGATTTTTATTGTGTGTGGATATTAGATTTTGTAAAATAATTTTCTTTAATTTTGATATAATCATGTATATTGCTTTTAGCCTGTTGATATAATTGATGGCAGCACTCAGTCTTCCTTTCTCCCTCCTTCCCTCCCCCTCCTTTCTTTCCTTCCCTCCTCTTTCTCCCTCCCCAGCCCTCTTCTCCTTTCTCCAGACAGGCTCTCTGTAAATTCCCCATGTGCACCTAGCTTGGCATTTTTGCCTCAACCTTTTAGTTTCTCCTTTCTACTAAAATGATATTAACCTCTCCATACATCAAGAGATACACTCTCCATTCTATCTTCTTAAACATTTCGTGTAATTTCTTCTTTCAACTATTTGTAGAATATAGCAGTGAAATTGATTGGGCCTGGCACTTTCTAAATTATAAAATGTATTATTAATTTGATCTCTTTATTAAGGCAATTCAATTTATGAATTTATTCGCAGTATTTATTTTTTCTTGCGTGCACTAGAAAATTGTGTCTTTTGTCAAGGAGGCCCATGCATCTTCTAGGTCTTTGTATTTGTTGTCCTGGAGTTGTGCATAATATCTCTTTATTAAGCTTTTCAGGGTTTTGGTTTTGGTTTATAAATGGTTATGGGAAATCCAAACATTTGACATGAGCAACCTGAAGCTAGATTCTAAACACATCATCTGAAAAAAAAAATCAAAGCAATCTTCAGGTCTAAATATAAGAGGCAACTTTGAAATTACTGGAAGAAAATCTAGAGGAAATAACTAAAATTGTCAACATGGGCAAAGCTTTCCTGAATGGATCCCAGGAGCACAGAAAATAATTTCCAAAAATGAAAATACAATGGGCTGGGAAGATAGTTCAGCATATCAGTTCCTGTTTGGCAAGGTCAGGGCCCTGAGTTTGATCCTTGGTACCACCAAAAAAAAGTTGGACTTCATCAAATTAAAGTGTTTGCATACATGAAAGAAAATAATTAGCATGGTAAACAGGTAATCTATAGTATGGGAAAAATTTCATTAGTCTTCTAATATAAGATTGACATTCAAAATATATAAAGAAGTCAACTAACAATACCAAAGAAAAACAAACAAACAAAAAAACAAATACCCAGTCAGTAAGTATGATACAGAGCACAGAAGTTCCAAAGAAAAGATACAAATGGCCAGTAAGTCTATGAAGAAAACTTTTAATATCCTTACCCATTATGTAAATTCTTTTTTTTTTGTCTTTTTGAGACAGGGTCTCACTATGCAGTTGAGGCTGGAATTGAGCTCACTTTTGTAGGCCAGGCTGGTCTCGAACTCGCATCAGCCTCCCGAGTGCTGGGATTACAGGCGTGAGCCACCACGCCCGGCTCCATGCAAATGCTTATAAAAACTGGATTGGTGATCTGTATCATCCCAGTTAGATCGCTTTTGACCTGAATGTAAAAAGCAATCAATAAGGACGAGAAAATAGGAAATAAGAATGTTTCTATGCTGCTTCTGGGAATGTAAGTCAATATAATCACTATGGAAATCAGTATAAACATTCCTCAAAAACCTACAAATAGGCAGCATAGCATTTCACTAAACTATAACATTCTTTTGTATTTTCCCCAAGTACATGTAGAATACTACAGTGATAGAGGCATGCCCACATTTCTGTCAATTATTATTCAGCCCTACAGAAGAACAAATTCTTGCCATTTGAAGAAAAACTGGCTAAGTGGAGGTTATCATACTGAACTAAATAAACCAGTCACAGTTAAACACTTTTATAAAATGTATTTGGAAGAGAGTCTCAGTACACAGCTCAGATCCATGATGATCCTCCTACTTTCAGCCTCCCTAGAACTGGGATTGCAGGCATGAACTACCAGTGGTGCTCTGTCTCTATGGCCAGCTCAGTGCATGCTGGAACAAGACCAGCATGGCGCATGGTGCCAAGGATGGAGCCCTGATACCTGCACTTGCCTAAGCAAGTGCTTAGTCCACTGAGCTAGCTCATCATAGTCAATCAAAATGTAAATTTTTATTGGGGTAGGGGACATAGCTCAGTGGTCTAAGCACTTGCCTGGGAAGCACAAGGACCCACGTTTGATCCGCATTACCACATTCCATGTAGGCCTTGTAGCAAGACCCTATACTAAATAAATAAATAAATAAATAAATAAATAAATAAATAAATATTTTAAAATTATAAATAAATATACATAAAAATGAGAGATAACAGGAAACCAAAAGTTAGCTTTTTATTGTGATACTGGGGATCAAACTCGGGATATTGTGCTTGCCCATCAGGCCCTTATGCCACTCAAGTATCTCCCCAGCAAAGGTATCGTTGAGTAGAAAGATAGAGGGAGGTAATTGGGATGAAATAAAATATGGCATATGTATGTACTAATATACCAAAATAAATCTTTATATCACAAATTATATATCAAAAGCAAATACCATATCAGGAACAAGAATTCCTCCTGAATTTTCTTATCTAATTTATGTATATTTTAAAATATATTTATTTTCAAATATTTGGAGATTTTTCTTGCTATCTTTCTGTGTTGCTTTGTTGGTCAGTTCCTTTGCTATCTGGGAGCTGAAGTTACATAAATTTTAATTTTGTCATGCTAGTGTACCTTATGCCGTCTCCAATGGCTCTACATAGGAGATTATTTCATGGGAGATTTACAAAAGTGAGTGTTCCACAGCTTTGCATGAAGTGATCAGTGTAGATCACACCTATCCACTTAGCCTTATTGATTTGAACCACATCCTTGCTGTCTACCTGCTACAGCTGATCATTTCTGATAGAGGTACATCACCACCCCTGACAACACTGGTAACTTCCTCTACTTCCATCTGAAGTTCTATTATTTTTTTTCTCATAGATTTTTATGTTCCTTTTTTTAGGTTCATGCATTTTAATGAATGTTATATCTTTTTAGAGAACTGACCCCTTTCTCATTATGTAATATCCTATTTTATTCCTGCTGGCTTCCTTGCTTGGAAGTCAGCTCTCTCTGAAATTAGGATAGCTATTCTCATTTCTTCTGATTACTATTAGTACGGTATCTTTCTTTACAGCAATTCCATTTCTATTTACTGTTCTGCATTGCTTCTATTTAAAGTGAATATATTTCTATGATTTTTTATGTATGGAAACTATACAATATAATTTGTTTTTAAATCTTCTTTGACAATTTCTTTTAATTGATACATGATAGCAATTAGTATTAATGATTAAATAAGCCCATCACTTTAAGCCCTTAACATAGCTATATTACTGTCTACTATCCTTGTCATAAGTTCATGTTTGTTTCTTTTACATCTTGTTCTTAACTTTGTATTATGTTATATTTTATTTATTATGGTTTTTACTGATCATTTCGTGATTCCATTTTTCTCTCCGTTCTTAGCATGCAGTTAGGCTTCGTTTTTATATTTTGTGTGTTTAGATTTGTAGTCACATTTATGACTAACTTAGCTCCACTTGAAAATAGGTTTAAATCTCTCAATGGACACTGCAAACACCTTATGATATTAGTATATTCTGAGTTCCTCCCTCTCATCTCTAATTTCTGCATTAATTTCACTCATACATTATCCTTGTTTGAAAGAACCTGTATCTGATAATTTAAAAGGAAAAAAAAATCTTTTTATTTTGCTTTTACTATTTCTTCTCTTGAAGCAAATAGCTCTTCCAAATATAAGATCTCTATTATTTTCCTTCATAAAATATTTCTTGCAATGTAGTCCTACTGCAAAAAAAAAAAAAACTTTAGTTTTGCATTCATCTGAAAATTTTTCACAAATTATCTTTCACATTTGAAAGGTAGTTTCATGAGGCTGCAGTTCTAGACCAGTGAGTTTTTCCTCTCAACATTAAGTATTTCATTTCTCTCTCATTGTGTGATTTCTGAGAAGACAAATGTGATTCCTATTTTGTTTCTTTTTAGCTAAGCTGTTTTTGGTCTGTTTACTCGAGATTTTACACTTTGTATTTGTATTCTGTAGTTACAATATTATATGCCTAGTTATAATTATTTGGAATTCATTCTGATTGGTAGAGTCTAAACTTTCTGGATCGATGGCTTGGTGTCAACACTGATTTGGAGAAATAGCTGCTCTTTATTGCTTCCTATGCCACATTTCCTCTGAACCTTTATTCTTCTGATGTTCCCTTACACATCCATCATACTTTGGCACTAGTCCCAAAATTTATAGCTCTCATGCTTATTTTTATACCTTTTTTGTCTTTGCTTATCATTTTGGAATTTTTAAAATCTATAATCTCAGCTGTGTTTCCTCAGCCTTATCCAGTTTACTTCTATGCTCATCAAAACTGTTCTTTCTTTCTGTCATAGCATTTTTGTTATGAAATATGTTTTCATTTCTGTCCTAGGATTTCTATATTTTTTCTTAGATTATTCATTTTTATTTAAGTGCAGTCTACTTAGACCATTATAGAGCTCTCTTTGTTAGTAGGATATTTCTAGCTCTAGAATTCGAACATCGTGTCCTGTCTAACTTGATACATTTTCTCTTCTTTGTTTTAATTTATCATATAACTTATAATTATTTTTCTGGTAGTTGGTCATGTTGTATAGACCAGAAATCAAGGGAGATTATTAGGCTTTGTCATAATATAATAAGGTATAGGGACAGGCAAAAAAAAAACCTTTATAGCTCTAAGAATAAGGTTCAATCTTTTAGTAAGCCTGTTTCCTGGAATATAAACTTCACAAATAGGGGAACTGGGGAGATGGCTCCGAGGCACAAGTGCCTGCTGGGCAAGTGCAAGGTCGTGAGTTTGAACCCCGGTCCCACAAAAAAAAAAAAAAAAAAAAAATCTTCACAAATATTTCTCAGTTTTTCACTCTTAAGTTTGTCCCCTAAGTGGGACAGGGTAGTTAGAGAGGTCTAAATTAGGCAATTCTCTTCCTTCATATGGAAGGCTAATTACCCACTGTAGTTGTATTTCCTTATTTCTAGGTCAGTTAAGCTCCAACAAAATCTCAGCATGTTAAGATTTGGTAAAACAGTTTCTCTGGAAGACAGAATGTAGAATGATTTATTTTCTCCTCCCCTTTCTAAAATCATTGGTGAATTGACTTTGTCGATCTGATAGAATTTCAGGAGTTAGAACTCATGAAAATGAGACCATAACCAATGACAGAGTACTTTAGTGTTTTTAGTCCTCCGAGTTGGACGCACCGAGGCTGTGAAAATTTATCAATTTAGCTTTAGCTTTCAGACTCTGAAACAGGTTCCTGTATCTGCTTCTCTGACTCTCTAAATGTCTACCTACTTGCATTCCTCTTTTTATCTAGTCTTGAGTTGTGTTCACCTGTTTCTCTTTCCAATTTGAAGGCACTGGTCCATTGTATACAATCGAACAGTTAAGATCTCATGGTTGTCAGAAGGTGTTGCTTTGCACTACTGCCTTTTAATCACCTCCCATGGTAGACTATAAATTAGAGGCTAACTTGTTGTTCTCCTTTAGTCTTTTAAAAGCCTAATCTCATTGATTTGGGGCATTAATAGTAGCTTTGGAGATACATTTTTCTTTTTCAATTCTTGTATAGTTGGATCTAGAGAAGGAAATTCCATGGAACAAAAACATAATCATTTGAGGATTTAGTTATGTTTAAGACATTTCTACAAGATAGTGTGATCTACATAGATTACTAATAAGAATCATTCTACAGTCAAACTGTAAATTAAATGAGAAATTAGCTTTATTTCACTTCCACTCTCTTGGCATTAATAATGTAAATGTTTGGTCTTTAGAAAAGTAGCCTGTTTATTCTTGTTTTAATAAAATATTCAAGTCATTGCTTAGCTTATTTCTCTTTTCCTTAATTCCCTGGCTATGCTACCCAGAAAAGGCCTTTGTCACAATCCTGTACATAGTAGCCAATATGCCTATTCTATTGCCCAGCGTGTTTACTTTATAGATAATAAAAAAAATCTGTGTAAATATTTGTTTATTTTCTTTCCTTTTTCCAAATTTTATAAGTAGCTCATTGCCTTTTTCATTGATAATTCTGCAAGGCATAAAATTTTACATAGCAGAGATCATATTCTCAGTAGTTGAGGTTAAGTTGTACAAAAACTTCAAGTAAGCTTCAGACAGGAGGAACATTTCTGGATATAATATAGCATTTATAATTTAAGTCAGTCTTTTGTTTGTTTCATTTCTTCTGTCTTAGTAGTAGATCTTCTATATGGAAAAGATAAAGAAGAAACGTGATGTTCTATAATGTGCATTATTAAAAATTTGAGGTGAAAGAAGAACAACATACATGCAGATAACTGGAGACAGCCTACTAAATTTGGTATAGTTCTTGGCATAGTCTGTGTGGTCTTCAGTATTGATAGTCACCATTAATGTATACAAACATTAACATCAAGGTCAGTGTTGGGGATATGAATTTGAATTTGTGGCAGCTGCAATTGTATTTCTAGTGCATGTTGACATCTTAAGAGAGCAAAAACTGAGATTTTTCAATAAGCAAAAGCAAAAAAGAGAAAAGCATTAAGAATCATGCAGTAGCTATGGAAACAACTAAGTTCTTGGGTCATTAAGTATGACACATCCAGAGACTTCTCAAGAGTAACTATAAAGAAATTGAAGGAGGCTGGATTTCCTGCAGAATAAATAGGAACATACAGTGCCAGAGAAACTGTACACTGTGGACTTGTTTTTAATCTTCTTTTATTGCCAAGCTGCTATGGTCTAAGAAACAAATGCTTCCTTTTACAAATAATTAGTCTTGTTGGCTTCTTTGGGAGTAAGATCATCAGACAAACAATAAACTAATGAAAGGCAACCACCACAGAAACAGATGACATGATCTCTAAAGATTATCAGCACAAAAGAGATTTTTAAAAAAGCTATATCAAAGTAGCTACTTCTTTAACAAAAAGTATAAAATAGCCTAGATGTTTTTCTTTTTTTTTTTTTTTTTTTTTTTTTTTTTTTTTTTTTTTTTTTTTTTTTTTTTTTTTTTTTTTTTTTTTTTTTTTTTTTTTTTTTTTTCTAGGTTTCTTGAGTTCAAAGCTCAGGTCTCTTAGGCATAGTGTAGACAAAATTGCAGAAAATACTATTCTTTCACTTCCAAATATTCTCACATTCTAACTAGGCTGCATGATTTTTCCCAGTGGAAAGTATATATAAACATGTCATATCAGTGTCTTAACATTTTCTTTCATAAGGTGATATTTAAGGAATTCAGATGCACCTACATTTGCATGAATATTGGTGGGTGGACTCTCCCATCTCAGTCAGAAGATGGCTACTGTTATTTGTTTTCCACAATTTTGTAAACTACATCACCACACTTATGAGAAGAATCCCAGTTGTGTCTCAACTACAGACGTAAATGAATAGTGAAGTAATACATGACTGTTATGTTTCTAAATTTTTAGCAATCTGTTGTACAACGTAGAAACCTAATGTGCAGTGATGGATGAAGAATAGTCCCTGTCTCTGGGAAATAATTTAGAGCCCCCAGTATAGAAGGAAGGAAAAAAAGGATACTGACTTTTACTCCTTTTCTCAAACTTCCAGTATTTTGGGCACTGTTTTTCTGTTGTTTGTTTGTTTGTTTGTTTGTTTTTGTCTTTCAGATTACTGATGCACCCTTTTTATGAAGGAAAATGCCCTTTGCTATTCTCACAAATTATGGCAAGCATTTCAAGATGTATTGACTGCTAAGTTTGTAACTCCAAGCACAACTTGAGCACTAATTTCACTGATATTAGAATAATGCTACTGAAACAGCAAGAGTGGATCAATCTGCTGATCATCCAACCTGCCATTACTTCTACAAATCATTTCCAATCTCATTGCCATGGTTGTAACTTAGTCATTCCATGGAGGAGGTAAGAACCTACATTTAAGAGATATTGACAACAGGACTCATGAGAGTGATTGCTCAGTCTATGACCAGACTCCAAGTCAGTGACCACATTCATTTAATCAGAAAGAATGGACAATCCTGGGGTTAAAAAGCCAATTGAGAAGCCAGTATAGGTGCTCCTAAGCTGAGACCCTTGAGAAGTACAGGTCTCACCTTGGGGAAGAAGTCCACCAGTTTCAAATAACTCCTTTATTTCATAACTACTATTTATGTCCTCTGCCTGTATTTTTATATACAAGTTAGGTATTAGTTTTCTTCCCACTGAAATGTGTATTAACTAGTACAGTGGTGATCATTAAAGCATAATGGTCATTAGATTATAGCAAAGACATCAGTAGGTTATGTAGCCACAAGGAAACTGCAGAGATCACTTTCCAATATGTCTGCTGCTGTTCACTTGGGGGAGCTTTCTGGAAATGTTGGTGATTCACTGTCTAGGCACAATTTGCAACTTTCCTGTAATGAGAGTCATCCAAAGAAAAGGTGCTGCACAATATAGGTGTGAGTTTGCTGAAGTCATCAGTAATACTACCTGGGACTTGGAATGCATTAAAGACAGACTTAACACCCTTTCAAGATAGCCTTAGACTTCGTCCTTGGTAGTTAAATGTGTATATTATTGCAAATCTATCCTGTTGAGTCAATGCTGGCTTTCTGAGGTAGATCTTATTCATTTGTAGATGTTATTATGTTGATAATTCAAGAGGCCTAACTGAGGTTAACAACACAGTTTGACTATGTCTACCTATTTCTAATTCTAATGTTGGTAGCCTTATAGTCAGATTTCTAAGGATAGTTGACAGATATGGTCTAATGGCAATGGTTACCAGAAACTAAAATGATGAGTTTAGGAAGGATGAGTGTTTGGTGGGAAATGACTATCTATGGATTTAATGTATTTGCATAATAGAAGCTGAAGCATTGAGTGATATTTATTGAACCATCTTTCCAGGCACATGGAAATAGTGATACTGGCTCTCTCTGAAGCAAAGAATGTGTATAATTGGTGCTCCGATGATATCTCCTTCAGAGCAAAACTTGGGCATGTTTCTTGCTCGTTACTAAAGATTCCTGATTCATTCAGCTCAGAGTTTATCTTTTGTTAAACACTACACCCTGAGTGTGCAACTTAACTGGCCCTCTTGAGCTGCCACATGAGATTGAGGTTGTTGTGCCTGCTAACATAATATTCACTCTGACAGATGACTAACAAATGTTTACTTTCAGGAAGGTCTTAATATTTGAGAACAGCACTCTCAAATACAATCACTATCAAGACAGTGATTCCTTTGATCAGAACAAAATCAATTGTTCATCTTCTAGGAAAGAGTTGTTATTCGAAGTAATACCAAAATCATTAGTGGCCCTTGGGAGGATGCTAAAATATTAAATCATGAACACTCTGGAAAAAGCTGGTTCCTGTCCTCATGGATGATATGGAGAAGCTCAAAATTTTTAATCAAGGAAATGATTACTGAGTTGTTGCAGATAGCAAGGAAACTAGGACGAAGCTTGGACATGGAAATGTGATACAATCTTATGAAAAATATAATTGACAAGGAAGTCATTTCTTATTGCTCAATGGAGAAGCGGTTTTGTGTGATTGAGTAAATCTATTCCTGGTGAAGATGCTGTGCTCATTGGTGAAATGATAACAAAATATTTAGACTGGTATGTAAACTTAGTTGATGAAACTGAAGCAACTTTTGAAGATTGAATTTCTGTTTGAAAAATTTATATTGTGAATAAAATTCTATCAAAATGTGTTGCATTTTATAGACAGATATTTCCTTAAGGAGTTGATAGGTGCAGAAAGCTTTATTGTTGTTTTGCTTTAAATAAATTGCCACAGCCACCACAGTCTTCTCTCGGCCAGCATCAGGACAAGATCCTCCATCAACAAAAATGCTGGCCTCTGCCCAATGTGCACTCGAGTGTGAATGGAGCTGCAGGCACACAGGCTGAAACTGCAGATCTGTGATCAAGCATCCGAGATGGTGAATAGTAGTTCTGCAGTAAAAATGGCCTCCAATAAAACTACATTGCAAAAAATGGGAAAGAAACAAAATGAAAAAAGTAAAAAAAGTTGAGGAAGCAGAGCCTGAAGAGTTTGTGGTAGAAAAGGTACTGCGACATGTAGTGAATGGGAAGATGGAGTATTTTTTTAAAGTGGGATTTAGAAATGCTGACAATAAGTGCATGGGGAACCTGAAGAAAATTTAGATTATCCAGAGCTAATTGAAGCATTTCTTAATTCACAAAAAAGGGGGCAAAGAAAAAGATGGTACAAAAGAAAATCTTTATCTGACAGTGAATCTGAAAACAGCAAGTCAAAGAAAAAAGAAATGTTGCTGACAAACCGAGGTCTTGATCCTGAGCAAATAGTTGGTGCCATCAATAGGAGAGGAGAATTGTTATTTCCCATGAAATGGAAAGATTCAGCTGAGGCTGAATTGTTTCTGGCAAAAGAGGTAAATATGGAATGTCCTCCGATCGTAATTGCTTTTTATGAAGAGAGACTAACTTGACATTCTTGTCCAGAAGATGAAGCTCAATAATTTACTATATGTATATATGGAAGACGCATGATGCTGAAGTCTTATGAACCTAATGCAGGATACTGCTAAATAATCATTTGTAAAATAAACAGGTCCTAACAACAGATAGTTATGCAGGTCACGATGTCAACACGTACCAAGGATGAAAAAAAACTTTCCAGTGAAAATCAAGTTTAATATGTCAGTTTTGAAAGTAATATTTTGGGGGAGTTGTTGGGTTTCATGTGTCTTGCATCTATAGCACTGGTTACTTTGAACAACAACAACAAAAAAAGCTTTTGTAGTTGGTTCCTTTATCAAAAAACAGCATTTGATAGCCTGATATATTGCCTTTGCTTCTCTAAAAGTTGTGGGGAATTGTTCACAGTCCAAATCAGAACTCATGTTTTTAATTCATGTGCTTAAGGACCATTCTGATTTTTTTGTTTGTGTATGCATAAATAAAATTCTTATGTATGTGGATTTTGTTTTGTTTTTAAACATTCGCCAAAACAAAAACTATGGGTGATAACATCATGTTTGAGATGCTATCATTCTGAGCAACCTAAGAAATCACTTCCAATTAAGTAGAAAGTTTTCCAGAAGCCATAACCTTTTAAGTTAAATAGATGGTTTTGTGGTTAATTGGACAGTTTAAAGTAGATATTTTCAAAACAGTCATATCAGAATCTTCATCTGTCTTTAGCCACAAAAATGCAGTTTAATTCCAACCTGCCCATCCCCCAAAAATGTTTTATGCATGGTGATGCATGCCTACAATCCCAGCATTTGGGAGGCTGAAGCAAGAGGCTCTTGGGAGTTCAAGACCAGCCTGGGCTATGGAGTGAGAGCAAGACCACTGTGAACTGCATAGCCAGACTCTGGCTCAAAAAGAGAGAGAAAAAAATTCTTATCTCTACCAACAACTTCCCCACCTGAATAAGGTAGCAAGTCAAAACTTGGTTTGGTTGAATTCACTAAGGAAGACTGAACAAAGGAACATTGAACATTCTGCAAGACTTCACAACAATTTGAAATTTACACTCAAAAGTCAAGATTCATGTATGTGCCAAGACTGGGCTCATGGAAACCTCCCGAGAGCAGGAAGTGTTCGCAACACAGGAACCAGAATAAATGAGAGGGCAAAGTTGTAATCCAAACTGTTGACCTGCATGTTTTTTCTTGACCTAACTTATTCCTTATATGTAGTGCCGGTCTTTTCAGTATTTGGGTTACTATTTTCAGCAGAAGCCAGGAAAATAACTTTGTAGTAGTCATAATGTTATCCTAATGTATATTGTTTACTTTACTGTAAATAGTGGTGAGTCATGGTCAATAAATAGTTTTACATTCCTTTAAAAAGTATTATCATTCGCTGAGGGTTCAAATGATTAGAACCTTAGCATTTTAATTGAATATTGAATATTTTAAATTGAATTGAATATTTTAAATAATGGAACTTGATTTGAATTTGTGGACATATTTTCAAACCTTGGAGACTACAGTGTGCTGTAAATATGACCTATATATTTTTTAGGAAATTAAAACTTTCCTGTGACTGACTTTGTTACAATGCTTACTCTATGCAGTGGCCTGGAACCAAACACATAGCATCTTTAGAGTATGCGTCTGTACTTTACAAAGAGAAAGCTTCCCTGCCCTACCCCCAACACAATTTTTTCTCCTCTTGAGGGAGCTATTGCTCCAGTAGAAAAGATACATTACCTAAATTACATCAAGACCGGTTAGTTATCTGTCTCTAGCTTATGTTTCTTACACAAACGTTGCTACCTACCCTATCATTGCTGGCTCATCATACTAGCCTTCTTTCTGGCCCTGGAAAAGTCCAAGCTCTCTCTAAAAGTAGCAGTTGTCATTTCCTTTATTTTCCTGGACAACTCCCAATTGCAGGGTCTGCCGATTTGTTTTAATATTTGTAACATAGCTTGACACATTTTAAAGTTATTTCCTTTGAGAAATCTAATTTTTATTATTTGTGTACTGCTTCTACCTCTGATCTTGGCCTTTCCAACCCTGTTCATTCTGTTTTCTAAAAAGTGAATCTGAAGCTGGGGCTGTTGTCCAACTCCTGTAATCCCAGGATGTAGGCAGCAGAGGCAGGAGGTACACAAGTTCAAGTCCTGCCTTATCAATTCATCTAGCTTCTGCCTCAAAATTGAAAAGAAAAAAGTAAATGTAGTTCATCATGCATTCAATCCCCAGTACCAAAAAAAAAATGTAAACCTGAAATTATTTAATTATTCAGATTAATCCACTACTATGAATTCTCCATACTCTTTGTGTGGTCTGAGATAAAGTTTAAAATATAAAGCTAAGTTTTAATGTTATTTATGATAAGTTGGCCTTCACTGCCTTTCTAGATTCAATTTTTTCTTAACATTTTCCAGCAATTCTATAATATCTCTGTGCTTAGACTTCACCATAACGTCTGTGATGGTCATGATTTGTATAGTATGGGGGAGGGGAGTTAGAATGCCATTCTTTCCTCAAATGGAAGAGGATGAAGGATTCTCTTATGACTTGGATGCAGTTTGCCTGTATCCTTCAAACCCTCATACAATGAAGTGCAATCCCGACTGTGAGGCACTAAAAAGGTGGAAATTTAACCTGACTATGGCTATAATAAAGATCACAGAATGTAGGACTTAATTGTAGCTTATTTTTTTATAGCTCTTCAGAAGAAAGATCTGAGATTAGGGCACCAGGATGGTTAGGTGTTGACAGCATTCTCTTCCTGCCTTTGTGTGGTCACTTTTATTCTCTGTCCACGAGATGGGCATAGAATCACAAAATCTGATTCAAAAGAGTGGCTCTACCCTTGTAATCTTCATGTCTTCCTTTCTAGTACTTCAGACAATTAAAAACAAGAGATATTTGACTACATTTTTGCTGCCTTTATGTGTGTTTCATTTTATTATATGGCACTGCAAATATTAGTTAATAGGGAAAATTAAATATTGGAAATCATTTATTAGGGGAGGAAGAAACAAAAGCAAGGAAAGAAGGGGAGAGAGAGAGAGCAGGGGAGAGTCCACTGTTTTTAAAAGTTAACCTCCCCTACTATTTACTCTCCTTACTATCCAGGGCTCAAAGTTCATTTTGCTTTTGTTAAAGTTCAGAGACATTACTCAAGACCATGTAATAGAAGAAATGGCGAGTATAAAATTTTAAGGATGTTATACCATTTTATGCTGTGTTCAAGGATACTAAATCCTTTTTTTTTTCTATAGCAAACATCAAGGTGCTGTTATTCGTGGTCTAAATCAGGCTTTGGGCCAGTCTTTTAATTAAACCTTTATTTCAACACAGTCATTTGTGCTCCTTCACGTACTGTCTCTGGTTGCAGTGGTGCAACAATTGTGGAGCCCAGAAGGCCCGATCTGCCAGTCGAATTCAATGGTTGTGTTTCATCAGCATGGCTTAGGAGCTACAGCAGAGAGCCCAAGACCCTCAAAGCCCAAAATACTTACTATTTGGCCACTTAGAAACAGCTTGCTGACTTCTGCTTGGTAATGTTACTTAGCCTGCCAGATTCCACAGCTCAAGTACCTCAGCGCACACCTGACACTGAGCTGCTGTTATGGTTTATGTCTAGTTGTCCCCCCAAAGCCTCATGGAGTCATTGGGCGGGGACTTCTAGAGTTTGAGACTTGATCCATGATCCCTGGGATTATGGGTTTTAGTACTGATGGGATTATGGGTGGAAGTACTTCTGGGATTATGGGTGTAGCCTAGGGCGGGAGCTAAGGCGGAGAGCCTGAATGTAATATAAA